>VYZX01029758.1:13560-130515 GCA_013401335.1 Brachypteracias leptosomus
AGAGGGGGGGAAAAAAAAAAAAATAAGGAAACCGCATTTCGTGTTTTAACCGGTCATTTGTTGAGCATCTGTGGACGCTGCTGCTCTGTTCACGCAGGGGATTGCTGGGTTAGAGACAACGGCGCGTTTTCCAAGCGCAGGCTTAGGTCCTTTTTTCCCCCCGGGAAGAGGTGAGAGCCATTCCCTCCCCGCAGCGGGCTGGAAGGGGGAAGGGGCACTGCGAGGGGCCGATCCTGAGCTCCTTAGGCAAAACTTCCCTCTGAAGCAGGACCGAGTTCCCAGCCGACAGCAATTTCCCCCTCTCTAATGAGCCGCCTCTGCTAATAAATGACGCCTCTGCGCAGGATCCTCAGCGGTCTGCAGCTGAGTCCGAGAGAATTTGAGCCTTTATTTGGAGATGTGTTTTAATAAAACTGCTGTAACGCTGGCATTTTATTAGGAGGTTATTGTTTCCAAATTAATACTTAATCTATGAAAAATGTCTATCCTACCAGACTAGATTCACCTCCATGCACTCCTTCCTTCATTTACGTGCATTTTCCAAGTAAGAACCTAGCTCTACATTTCCCTGAATCATCAGATCATTAATTTACTGGGGAGCTAGCTGTTTCACCCAGATAGATATAATTCTTAATAAACTCAAAAGAAGTAAAAAATAGGTGCTTTTCTGTGGTTTTCTCCCCTCCCCCCCCTTTTTTTCCCCTTTCCTCCTTAATCGGTCTGTGTTGAGCAATGCCTTCAGAAACTTCATTATCAGACCTAGAAGATAGGGACTTTGGAAATAGTTCCCTTTTATTCTGAAACTTTATAAATTTAGAGTAGGGTTCAACATGTCCTCAAATCTGCACCTTCCAGGAGGAAAGGAGAGAGGTGCCAGACACTTCACTTCCAGTGAAAAAATATAAACTAAATGCTGTAAGGTTGGAATTCTTCCTCAGGCCCATTTTCTGTATGTATTTTACAGTCCGCACGTAAAATGGTCACCTCAGAAGTTCATAAAACTCTGTGCAGATGTATATATCTTCCTCCATTTTATCTCAGGTAGATTTTATTAACAAATCATAGCAAAAAAAAATAGAGAGCCACCCTCATAGGATACCTTTGCAGGTTGCAGGCCAAGCAACTCAAACAGCTTGTATGTTAGAAATAAGCTTGGACTAGGTGTAATATTTCTGAAAGAAAACCTTTTTTATTTTGTCCTGCAAATAGGTATTACTTTTGCACTTAAAATTTCACTTAAAATTTGCACTTAAAATTTGAGTGGTGAAAATTTACACCCAAGTCAGCACGAAGCAGTGTAATGGAGGGTGGTTGCAGTGGAATTTTAGGTTTTAAAGTATGGTACCTTTTTAAAAAAAAATCCTAACAAAGCAAGTTTCTGCTTGACATCTGAAATACCTTGAAAATATTCATCCGGTAGATAAAGCAAGTGCTGTGTAGAAATGTATTTCCACCAGCTCTGCAATACAAATCAAGAAACACTGTAAGTATCATATGATCAATGAATCAAGAATTTGTAAGTGCAATGCCAGCATCACAGCTCTCAAGATTTTTTTTTTCCTCGTTAAAAATGTACATGTTTAATTATTCAGGCTAGTGTTTTCCTTTTCTAAACTTTATGCCTTTTTGAATGCTGTTGAACCCTTAGATTTTTGATTAGTGACATGTTTGGTTTAGGAAGTGGGATTATAATACAGACAGTTACATACCTAATGCAAGTGGCTATGCTTAATTCAAAATAATTATCTTTCATGCAGGTGAGTGATGCAGGTTATTTGCTTAGGGCAATTTTAGTTTCAGTCATATTTTTTGACCTGTTTAGGTGTAGTTGTTTATTATTTGCCATTACTGGTTGCAGCAGGACTTGCACTGAGGTGAATATCCCAAATAGGAGAATTTAGAATTGTCTGGCTAGTTTGTTTAAAATCCTTGGGATGTTTTTTAAAGCCTTTTTTTTTTTTTAATGCTGAATTACTTTTCTTCTGTGATATTCATAGGAGTTGTTTATCAATATGCAATGTGTTTCATGCTTCCACAAACATTTTAAATAATATAGCAAATTGTTGAATGTTCCTATAAGGAGCAATGGACAGAGGCTGCCAGGAAGTGTAACTACAGTAAACTGGTGAAACACATGAGGGCTGAAATAAGGGGCTGAACCAAACCACATTGAAATCAGTGGGAGACTCCTGTTGAGTTGGAACAGGCTCCAGGCACAGTGTAAGTGACTGTACCGGTGCAGCACTTTTCATCTCCTTCCAGTTTTGCTTTGGATTACAGCATATTGTTTACAGGAAACATTCTTGAGCTAGATTAAAATGTATTGATTCGTATCTAGCATAAAAAGACCTGTGTTTAGATGTGAGCATCAATAGGAAGGCTGGATTGATATTGTAGAGCTGATGGAAATGATGTGCAAGGTTCACCTTATCCAAGCACTGATTGCTTTTAGGATATTTATTAAACTATTATTCTTGTAGATAAAGGTGGATTTTTGTATGAATCTAAAAGATTTGGTCAAGTCCTTTCCCATAAACCACTTTTTCATCCTCATGACTAAAAGTTGAAAATTCACCAGATTACTGAACCCGTATTCTTGTTTGCCAAGGAGTAACAGCAATGAAGCAATGATGGATATACCCCCCCAGCCTTAGCAGTATTCCACAAATATCACATAATAATTAATTCTCTGTTAATATTGGAATTTGACTGTGAAAATGCTGTTTTCTGCTAGGAGAATTCAAATGCAGTAAACACTGCTACAGCAAATGGAGTGTTTCTGTTGGGATATGCTATAAATGGGTTTTAGTCTGTTCCCACTGGAGCTGTAAGTTTAGGATCAGATCCTGCTTAATATCATATTTCTCCTTCTCATGATACTTAGTGACTGTAGCAAAAAGCACAGCTATTTAAAAAAAAAACCCCACCCCTTAAAAAATATATGGACTTGCTTGTCTAGAAAATCTCAGTATTGCTGGAATCTTCAATTTTCTCTCCTCATTTGTAAAGAACCTAGAGACTTAAAAACTTTGCTTCATACTTAGATAGTCTCTCATTTTAAGTTCTGTTGTGTACGGAAGAGTAGCACATTTAATTAAAAAAATCCTAACAACATAACATTGCACAGTGTTGTCAGTAGCTGTAGAGAAAGGGCCAAATTCTTCCTTTCTTAGCCTGGCAGAATTCCCATTGACATCAGTGCTATGCTCTTTATGAAGCTCGGACATGTATTTTAAGACCTCCCCAATTTTAAGGGAATTGTTTTACTCTTGCTGTGTTTGTCTTCTGGCAGACACTAGCAATCAGAAAGCTGCATGCTTCTAGTTTTTCTAGTCATCAATTAGGATAATGCTAAGATGAAATCCTAAATGTTTCAGAAAGCTGTAAACCATTCACTTCTGATATGGAGAGGGATCTATGCAAGAATGATCTGTCGTCCTCTTCCAAGGAGGACTTCAAGTTAAACTATAGGAAAAGTTCTGAAGCCTTTTAACTTTTCCCCAGCTAAAGCTGTCATTAGTTAAAATATTATTTTTACCTGTAGAAGTAGGATGAAAGGGCTTTATAATCTGAATCTGTTTATACTCTGTAGGTCTAGTAAAGAAACAGAATTTCCCCTCTGACATGCCCAAATAAACAGTGAGCCTATTTCAAGTTCTGCTCAATAAGTGTGTTAAATGCATAAAGTATTTTGAGTAAATGCCATGCAGCTGTTTGGTAGCTTGCAATTACTGTGGTATTGTGTCTGCCTGTGTACTGCTATAAATCCTGCAAGTGGACACTGCTATTTCTGACACCTCGTGCTGTATTTTCTGTAAGTCTATAGGTTTTGTTCCAAGTAGGTGAAAATAATGAAACATTACAAATATTAGATAGTCTTGCTCCAGTGTGTGGTGCTGTAAATCTCTGGAGATTTGCAAAGAGACAGTGACAACATGAATGCAATTACACATGATACTATTTTATGAGCTAATTCTATAAAGCAGCATCTCAGCTCTGCACTGACAATAATTTTTCACGGCAACTTTGAGGATGTCCCATGGAACCTTTTAATAGATTAATTATTTGCTCATCCTAAAATAAAATAGAATTAAACAAAGGGATCACCACCGCTTCAGGAAGAGTTTTGCCTGAGAAGGAACTCAGGATAGAACCAGTTATTTCAGAGCTCAGGTTAAAATGCTGAAATAAGGTGATATCTCCCAGGAGGATCTGCCCTGGCTGAGCATCCCAACCATCCATGCCCTGCAAAGACCCTCTGCTCTGTAGAGGTTCTAGGCTGGTGAAGGAGAATTATTTCTCCTCTGAACCTTAGTTCAACAGGTGACTTTGAAATGATCTATGAATTCTTCCACTTTTGCTGAGCTGAGATCAATAGCTCGTGTGGCTCTAGAAAAATACACACAGGTATTTTCTCAAGGCATGCTAATTTAAAAATAAGACCTGGAAAAACACTTGTAGTGCTAGAGGATTTAAAGAGTTCTCAGAAAAAAAAACAACTTTGGAATTGTTGTAGCAGCTGTTATAATCTATTATGGAAATCACCTGGGAATTTAAAGAAAATATTTTGTAAGATAGTTTTTGTCAAATAATAAATATGCTATCATTTATACTTGATGTTTTTCCAGAGGTGTTATTGTTATCAGATGAAAGGGAAACCTTAGAGTACTCCTTATTTTGACTGATGAGAATTTAATATTTATTTATAGCAGTGCCAACCATAACACCCATATATCTGTTCAAGAGAACATATGTTCCTCAAAATTGGGTGTTGGAACTTACACTGTTGATCCACGCTGAATTATATTTGTCTTCTAGGTGTCACCTAGATATTCTCCACCAAATTCAGAGATACCAAAAGAGAAAATAGCTGAAAAAACCCCTGAAAGCCACAAGTATCTTTAGTCAGATTATTATTTACTTCTATTGTTCATTTATATCATAAGTCTCTTTGCAGAAACTCAGTGGCTACACTTCATTGCCTGAGGCTTGTAAACTGGCTTTTATAAACACAAGAATAAGGCCCTTTAATTCATTTTTACCCTTCTATATGTGATCTTGGCTGCTGCTGGTGCAACATGTCAGTTCATCAGCCTGTTGACTAAAGTACAGTATGATTTTCACTAATGACTGGGATGCATACTGCAGATTACCACATTTTGCAAATTAGTGAGTAATCAAACAAACACCATAAAAATCAAGGATACTGCATAATGAAATACACTTTATTAATGTATTTTTGCAACCATATATTACTTTTAATTATTTGTGTTAATAATTTCTTGGGTGCTATTGGGTGCTTGCTATTGATTGGGTGCACATGGAGCTATGCAGTAAATTTTTTTTAAAGAATTTTGTTTTAGTAACCAAAGCCCTCATTGTGCACTCAGTCCTTTCTGAGAAGATGGGTGAACGCTTCTTTCTTTAGTGGGGACCTTGTTTCAGAGATAATCCCTGAGGAGGTGCTAGAGTCCTCGGGGCCAGCCTGATCCATCCTGGAGGAGATGCTGGGGAAGTGTGGCTGTCACCTTGGAAAGGCCATTGCAGCTGGGCAGGCTTCTAGCCTGCGTTGGGTTCCGAAGAGCTGATGAAGAGAGAGTAACTCATCCTGGGCAGGTTAGAGCAAGAGCCTCACTTGGGTGTTCTTGGACTCTCACTGGAGGAAATCTCTCCTGCTCCTTCACTCCCCTCTTTCCTTCTCCATTCCCCATCTGTAGAGCAAGCCTAGAGCATGAGCAACACCAGACTGTATCTTCTACCCATCTTGTTTCTGGTGTAATGTCTAGTAATGAATCAAGGGCTGAAAGCTCCTCTACCAGGCGGCTGTTGTCTGCGAGGAGGGAAGTGTTTGCTGCCTGATGCATCCCTGGGCTCACTTTCAAGACATCCACCTCCAGCGCCAGTTCCTGCCTGCTGCCCAGCTGGGCAGAAATCATTCATTTCATGTCTGCAGGAGGAACTTCTGTCTCTTCTGAGCTAGTCTGGACCTCCGGTCTGGAGGAGAACATCCCTTCAGGGTCTTAATTTCTTGCCATTCCTTTAAGAAATGTACTGGGTTTAAAAGTGTCAAGGTAAATACTGTGTGTGTGTATAAAACCTATGTGCAATGCACATGTTCTTTTTTTTCTCACTTTACATTTACTTTTCTCTTCCATATGCTAGCTTGTCATCTGGCAGTTCTATAAACCTCCAGTTGTTAAAACCATTTCTCTTTTTTTTTTCCTTATATTTCAAGTTTGATCCATGAATGGCCTGTCAAGAGTTTTATATTATTGTAAGCTGAAGTTTGGATGGTAGCAGCGACAGGCCACTAACCATAATTGTGTTGCTGTTGCCACTGTAACAAATTTGTGTCATTTAGTTATTTTGAAGCTTGGAAAGTGCATAAAGGCAAATGCAGGACTGATGAATATTTATTATGCTGCTGTGGGATCTTAGGTTTAACCATATTTGCACCAATTCTACAAAACTCTCCTTAAAATTTAGCAGAGTGGATTTTAACTGGAAATGGGGGGCAACAGTGAAAAAATATTGTTGGAAAAAAAAATTTATGACTGTGGAAGATACTTATATCATTTAGTAGTCACAATGTTAGAGATAGTCTTCTTGCAAAGGCTGGAGTAGGAGGCAGATGCTTGGTTTGACCTTAAGTCAGTGCACCAGTGTTTGACAAGATGCTGAGCACCACGTGAGGGACACAGATTTTCCTCATTTGTCAGCATTCAATGGATTGTAGGTTTATGCCCCAAATATCTCTGTTTCTTGGTGACCTTGTTAGAGAAAGGAAAGTTTTAGCTCCCTCATAGTCTCAGCAGGAGCAAGCCTGTTCCTGTGTTAGTCAGGGAAAATGAAGGCTGTGTCTTTCACTGCTTATGGAACTGGTATGGTATTATTAATCTACTTGAAATATGATTTTAATGTGTATAAAACATGCTAACAATTTCAATTTATTAGCAGGTCCTTGAATTTTTTATTGATTTTTTTTTTTCCAGGCAGAATTGAACGTAGGCCACAGAAAATTGATAGGAATGAGTCCTATGTTTCTCTCCTTTGCATCAGGATTGTCTTTTTGAAATAGTTTTAATATAGAAACTATTTTTTAATAATATAGAAACTATATTATAAACTCATGTGAGTAATATAGTGTGCATTGGAAACTTGAGATAATGAGTTATATTTAAGATAATTACATACTTAGAGGCACAGTAGCCAGAATTTATCCCATATGGAGGACCAGTGTTAGAACAGATCCTGGGTTTTTTTATTATTTTCAGGTTAATGAGAACTGCAGTTATCTGACAACCAGCGAGTCACTACTAATGGTTGGGTATGAACCATAAAGAAATTGTGAAGTGTTGCAATAAAAAGAGCACTCCCTTCATGTGCTGGGTCTGACTGTCCATCAGTGCAGCAGCAACAACCTGATCTGGTCAGACTTAACCCTTCAGCATCAATGCCCTGGTGTTAAGAATGACTAAAGTTGGATCATTTTGGAGGTTTAAGTGAGGGCTAAATAGAGCCCAGATCATCTCATGACTCCTGAGCTGACTTTCACCCATTCAAACCTAGCTAATGTTTGTGGTTTTTTTGCCTTGGCCAGTGAGTGTGTGCGAAATGTGACTGTTCCTAGAGAAGAGAACCTCAGAAATTTACATGAGAACATCTCTCAAGGTCATAAAGTACATGTGTCAAAGACAAAAGGATCTTCATTTGGCCATAATTTGTGTGAGGGCTTTCAATAAGGCAGTGGAATGCATATTTTTAAGATTTTTTTTTTTTTTTTCCCCTCTAGTAATTTAATTTCTCGGGAAATGTTGCCATTAATATTTTATTTTGAGCACTGGGGTGCAAATGGTATTACCCATGTTTCTTTTTGCTCCTGACAGGACATTTGACATCAAACACTTGTTCCAGTAGCATATTTGTTCCCCAGTAAACACAAAGTCCTTTTTCCTTGCTCCCTTTGCCCCTCCAGTGCTCCCCCCACTGCCCGTGTCCCTCACTTATAAAAAGCAGCAATGTTTAGAAAGGCTAGAAAAATAACAAGATGAGGGGACATAGGAAAACTGATTTTTCCAAGCAAAATTAGAAACAGGCTCTCTTTAACATGGAAATTTGATTTCTCTACAATTTGAGGACTCATTTTTGCAACTGTCACATATGTAAAATCTCCAGTGAAGTCAAAGAGGCCTTTGAATACAAAGAAACAGCACAATCAAGCCCTGAATATATATATATTCCATATGCTTTTCTCTCTCTCCAAGTGATGTACATGTTATAGTAATTTCATCCAGATAGGACTACCATAATTTTAATTTTTACAGTCCTTAAACTCTTAAAAAAATCAAATTAATAAAAAAAAATTCCAAAAAGAACAACTTATCTTTGCGAGAGCATTTAATTAGCATCTCCATTTTTTTATTTTAAACTGAAACGTGAAATATTGCATTGTCAGGACATCCTTGAGTGATATCCTGGATGTATTGTTTGTTTGGAATGGCTTGAAATCACACAACTTTACTGAATTATAACCAGATAAATATATCTGAGCCCGAGGGCAGGAAGTCCTGGCAGCTGAGACGTGGGGAACATGCAGTTTGTCCATACTAGATTCTTCTGTTCCCTTTTACTAATAAATCTATTAGAAAGCTTTGTTTTCATTCTCTGCATGACAAATAAAGTCTCTGTCTGTTGTACCATATTAGCGCTTGGTACCACTGCTTGTAATTCCACCTATTCTCATGAAGAGATGAGACCTCTGTGAACCAAACCTCATCAAGTCAGATTTTGTTTGGGTTTGTGCCTGTTTTGAAGCAGGGAAAATACTACATATCACAAGTATTATGGGCTTGATGAATCACACCTCGGCCTCACAAGGTCATCTGCAACAGTTATTTGAGCTGCCAGACCACCCAACTCAATTTTTGATTCTGTGAGTGTCTCGTTTTATTTTCTGTTTACCCGTTTTACAATATTTTTATTTCTTCCTTGTACAAATCGGTCGAAATGGGGCTATAAAAAAAGTCAGGGTAACACCCTCTGGATGTTCATACAACTCTCTGCTCTGTTGAACCCTTTGGTAAACAATTTTTCTTGCGTGATAGAGCCTGTGCTGTGTGGCAGACATTTTTATGAGGTAGCCTAGGACAGGGCTAATCACATCACCGTGTCTCAGGTTCTGACCTTATCACTGTTGTGCACTGAGCCTAAAAATTGGACACTGGCAACCACATCACGGGAAAACAAATGGGAAATGACATTTTAGTTAAAACGAATAATTGGATTTTATTTTATTGAAACATAAGGTCATATGACTTTTATTTATTGTTCTTGTAGGAGTGTAATTAAATAGCTGCCATGTTGCCATGTCAAGTGATAAAAAAAAAAAAAAAAGGAATGATTTCACTTGCCAGGACCCAATTCATGGTTTTGCAGCTGTTTTACATTCAGGCCTTTTAATGAAGCCAGTGGAAACTCTACCTGGAAAGCAATGAGAGAATAATATTCTTATGTGAAACATTATTTATAACATCTGTAATAAAGCAGGCTAAATCATACCTCTGCCATTTAAAATCATAAATAGTACGTTAGCTTTTAAAAGCAGCATTTGTGCTTTTGAAATCTTTTGATGTCAGGCTGCTTTAAGAAAAGCCTACGTAGATGTCAAACTATATACAGTGGTTTGATTAAGAAAAAATCAGTACAGAGTCTTCAATACATATATAATGAAAAGTAGTATTTAAACGTGAGCCTGGTGATTTCTTATTGGTATTAGAAACAGAAGGATTTGTTGATACAACCATCATTGTTTCCAAAGAATGTAATAGTATAAGCTACTCTTATTTGATTACCTGCCTATGTGTATATATATATATGTATGTATGTGCATGCATGCAGATTGGTGACATAATCTTTAAGAACCTGTATTTAAGAATAATTTTTTTTGCTGATGCACTAAACCTCTTATTTCATAGATATATTGGCACCTTATACAGTGACAGCGTGTACAAAAGGAGAGACAAACTGACAGCACTGGTAAGGGTCTTTCTTAACATCAGTAGTACCTGGAAACTCAGAAACAACATGTATTACTGCAAACTGGGAAATAAGAGTTACTTGCAAAAATGTCAGGCTGCAGGGATGTGGTTTGGAAGGCAAATTGGCTGCAGCTTCCAGTGTAAAACCATTTAAACCCAACATAACACCAGGCAGGCAAATCTGATCCACATGTGTGTGACCTGCAGCGCCCTGGAAAACCTGCAAACTGCGGCCGGGGCTCAGGCAGCTCTTCCTGGGGTGCTCCTGGTGAGATGTCAAGTCAGGACCTGGGAAAGAAAGGAACTCACATTCAGGAGGAATGGCTGCACTGCAGCGTGTTTCCTGATTAAACTCTGACTCCAGTGAAGAATTCTTAGCCCTTTCATCCCCTTGTAGTTTTTTTTCACGTCGCTCACCTCTGGCACGGAATTCCTCACGGCCCAGGCAGCCCTTCCACTGGGTCCCCTCTTCAGACCTGGGGCATGCTGGTCCCCAGGGCTGCCCAGGTATCTTCTGCCCATCACTGGGCACCTGAAGACCCGCTGCTGAGAGGGGGCTTGTGAGGGGAGCTCTGGATGAAGACGGATGCTGTTTCTGCTGGAGAGAAGTGAGCAGACAGGGCTTCTCCCAGCACCTGCCAATCAATCAAATTGAACAACACAGACCAGTAGCCAGCCCTGGAAACTCTCAACCATTTACACTAACACAGTTATCTGTCCCTGATGTTGTCTGAGGAAAGCAGGTCCCAGATGTTACCTACTTAATAATTATCCCATTTCCCAAGGACAAAGCTCCCCGCAGCTCCTGCACAGAGAGCTGGGCGAGCGCCTGTGGTGGCTCCTCGGAGCTGGGCTTTGCCACCAGCAGCTGATGGAGCACATTGGGATGGCTGTGCCTCCTGTCCCCACCTCCAAGAAGGACAATTGTATTAAGGGTTAGTTTTTTTATTAGCTGAAATGAGAGAGCCACAGTGCTCTAAAAGAGGTATAAGCATTTTGATGTCCTTCCCTTTTGTTGTGTTGATGTGTTATGTCACGCAGCAGAGATAAATGATCTGGTTTGAATTTGTACCCTATAATATGTGAAGATTTCAGATGTTTGGGACAGAACCTGCTATGTCTGCTCCACGTATGTATCATGTATGGGGTAGAGGATTGCTCCTCAGGGTGATTAGTTGCAGTGTTATGAGGATGCACAGAACAATGTGGGGGCAATGCTGATGTTTCCTCTTAGCTCTCAGTTTACTGTGCCCAGTGTAACAAAGGGATTGATGACCTCTAGAGCCTAATTCTCATCTCACACAATTGACATGGATATTAAACCCTTTGTAATTGACCTTTCCTGATTTATAACAGAGTAGATGGACTCAGATTCATTCTGAATTGGACCATCTCATCCACAACTTCCAGATGTTGTCCCTATGTGGAAAGAAAGAGAGGTGTTTCTTCAAGCCCAGGTTCAATTCCCACACTCCAATCCTTCTTTGTTTTAACTTTGCCCACATGCTGGTATGTCATGGTGATAATTGGACATTTTGGTTTTTGAGTCATATGTAGAATCTGCACCCAACTCATTGACATATGGATAAATAAGATGCTGAAAAAAGAGGGTAAATACTCCATTACAAATGTTGTAAATAATTGTTCTTAAATAAAAATATAAGGAGAAAACAGAAAAACTGGTATTAAATGCACCTTTGCTGTTTACAGTAGAACACGAGACAGATTTAAAACATTAATTATTTCCACCAGCTTTGAGCCTGAAATATGAATATGTCAGGTATTTAAATACTGATTTACTTAAAAAAATGTCTGCTTTATTAAAATATCATTATGCATATTGGAAAGTTTAAAGTCAAAGCTATATAGCTTCTGAGGTAAAATTCACATTTATTGTCCACTGAATGTGATGGAAATTGAATTTGTCGGGAAGCTGATTGATATCTAGAAGTGTTTTGTTTTCAGTGACTGGCACTGCCGAGTTACAACCATCTATCATCTAACAGGTAATTAGTCAGATTTCTCATCATGAGCCTTCAATCCTGCTGTTTTATTATTGAAATACCACAAACCAGTAAGCATCTGAATGCAGATAAAGTTCTCTGTCATGGTCTTAAGGACAAAGACAACATTTTGCAACTCAGCTGCAGTAAGTTTGAATAAAAGTCACTGAAATGTGAGGCATGATGTTCATATATATGGGAAAAAGAGATCCTGCAAAACATCATCAGTGTAATTTTTTTTTTTTTTCTGCAAAATAACATTTAATATTGAAATCTTTAGTCTTGCCATCTACATGTAAAGAAATATCTCCCTATACAAAAGGACGTTGGCTGAGGCAGAGACTGTTTGGACCTTAGGAGGGCAAGGTGGAAATCAGGGTCTTTAGCTCAGAAGCATCATGTCCCTGTCCCTTCTTGGCAGCTCCTCTCATGCAGAAGCCCCAGGTTCTTCCTGGTGGTTCCCAGAGATGCCAGTTCTGCTCTTGCACACATCCATAGTTGCTGTCATCTCTCTCCAAGGCAAGCAAGGCACCACTCACTGGGCTTGGCCCCATTGGAAAGTGGACAGGAGTGGAGTTTGGGACTCGGGCCACAGCTGGCCCCAAGATTCTATGTTTTAACAAAAATAGCTTTGTTGGGAGGTGGTTGTAAACTCTTCACATGTGGTTGAGTGCACACTTGAACCATTACCACGCTTTAATAAGAAAGGATGAAATAAAATATTTGATAACACAGTTTTTACCTACGTGACTGTGATAAAATTGCTTTATTATACTCACCCTTCCTCTTCTCCCCTTGTCTCTTTGAAGTATGCACTGTAGATGATATAACAGCAGTTGAATGAGGATTACTAGGTAAGGATATAAAAAAAGTAAAAATAAACTGTTAGGAGAGCTTCAGGAAAATAAACAAGATGAACTGATTATGTTATTAAATGTGTTACACTCCAGATTCTGACTGTACTCACCATCTACAAGGAAATTGAAAATGTGTAGCTGTTCACCGTTAAAATATTGCCTTTGTAACAGAATGCAATTGCATGAACTAATATTAGTAAAAGCTTATTTAATGTTTGATTTGGGGGCTAATTGATCTAATCCAGCTGCACAACTTACTCATAGCACTGGGATGGCAGCAACCTTGGTGGCTTCAGGGGGTCAAATCTCATTTTTTGTAAGCTTAATTCTAATAACAACAACAAAAAATTGGTGGAAATTTGGGTTCATAATATCCCAACAATATCAAGATACAACAGCCTTTAGTTCTTAATAAGTGTTAAACATGGATCTTTTCTAGAGAACTTCTACTGTTGAATCTGCAAATTTTTATATACTTCTGTAATCCTGAGTTAGAAATGATAATTCACTGTAACTGATCAAGTGTGCTTAGTGTATGTAGCACACCAGAAAACAATTGTTAAATGAGCTAGTTAACCGTACTAAAAACTGTTTTGACTCAAATTTCATAACATTTCTAGGATGAGTAAACTGTCCATTTGGTATCACGTGTTTAATGATACAAAAAATTTGTCAGTGAGTAGGATTTAGATCACAGTGTACGTTATCAGATAACATATATGTGAATATTGTATTAAGGTATTTAATTTGCAGTTGTTCCTGAAGATTATCTTGTGTTGCAAAGACAAGTAATTTTGAATTACGAGTTTGTTGCATATACTGGAGCTGACATTGTCACATGTGAGCAAGAGGTTGAGACATGATTAACAGTGAAAGAGAGGAGTGTATATTAAAGAGACAGTTGAAATATGAGGGAAGGTGGCTCTTGCTCCATGGACTGTTTGGTGTGGAGCAAGATCAGAACTTGAGAATTCTGACTAACCCCAAACTTTGGGGGAGAGTGAAATGGAATTTATGCTTTGTGGCTGCTCCCTGCAGAGAGGATCAAATAACCCCTTGATGGAAAATGCAAATATAAACCCAACCATGAGCCACAGCTTCTCTTTACTCTCCTTCAGTGCAAGAGGTCTGTTTTACATGAAATTTGGATAGCTTGTGTGCTTGGGCAAACTCACCCTGTCAAGCTGTTTGGAAACAAATCCCTAATTTTTTGTGCAGTTATTCTATGGTCCAGCCCTTACAATCCATCCAGGAACAAGGACAAACTCCTGTCTTCAGAGGATGCGGTGAAAAGAATGTGTAGATAAAGATTAGGAGTCATACATGAAATCAGGATAATTGACAAAAAAAGCACAAACTGGCAGAACATAAGGTGACTGTCAGAGCAGGGCGTAACATATTAGCAATAATAAATAACCCAGAAATCTCACTTCATGGGAACAAACCAATGTAAACACTGAAGACAGCCAATGCTAAACACTAATTAGATATAATTGCATTTTCAAAATGATTTAATGGATCAGAGAGCCGTTCTCTGGCACTGCCCTCCTGGGCACCTGGGCAGGGGCAGGCTCTCTGGGCTTTGCAAAACACCAGTGAGGAAGCAGGGGCCAGATCAGGGAAACAAGAAAAGAAAACCTCTTCTCAGGCATGGCAGATCTTGGAGACTCACATCTGACTCCAAAGATGGCTTTCCTGAAGATCCACCCAGGGTCCTCTTTCTTTGACAGAGCCAACGTACCTCATGGTCCATCCAGGTGCTCTATCTGGAGAGCTCCAGGGACATGGCTGAGGCACCAGCAGGGGATGCAGGGCCATGGAGCAGTAGCAAAAGTTGGGATTTGTCTAGGTTATTACAGCTTAACAGGGTTGTTGCAGGGACAAAAGGGTTGCTGAATATTTGGCTGCAAATGTGAGTTATAGTCACTGTCAATGCAGTGAGCTCATCACACGGGATGAGACACTTGTGCTTCAATGTGTACTTCTACTTTCAAGCAGCTAAACCAAGTTGC
The DNA here is from genome assembly GCA_013401335.1 of Brachypteracias leptosomus. Classification (NCBI taxonomy): domain Eukaryota; kingdom Metazoa; phylum Chordata; class Aves; order Coraciiformes; family Brachypteraciidae; genus Brachypteracias; species Brachypteracias leptosomus. Next base: position 28,470 of record VYZX01029758.1, read on the forward strand.
TGATGTGATTGCTGACTCTGGCATTGTGTGTTATAATTTAAACTAATTGATGCTGCTTTGGCTCTGCCTGTTCCTTCCACGAGCAGTTAGTTTAAAGTTTAAGAGATCCGGTGTATCAGCATTTTGATTCTTGCTTTACTTTTCTGTCCCTCATTAAGCAAGCACCTAGGTGAGGGCAGGAGGCTAGGGCTGGCCCCTAGTGAAATGTCAAGATGTCTTATTCTTAAGCAATCACCTCTGAGCAGTTGTTACCTGACCACTACGTGGTTTCTCCTAAATTGCTGTTAACCACCGTTTGTGTCAATAGCAGCTCACCTCATCATTGTCTCCTTGGTCTCTAAATGGAGTAGCTTGTGAAGCTCAAATCCCATTCTCTCTCCTCCCATCTCCTCAGGGTCTAGCATCTCCAGGTACTAGTAGCATTCATTATTCACACAGTGCCATCTTCTGCCTGTCACCTGACAACCGAGAGGTGTGTCAGCCTCATAGCTCAGGGGACTTTGGCCAGTCACTGCTCGGTGTCTAAGAGGGGCAGCCTGGTGGTGTTGGCACAACAAGGGCCATGGTGCAATGAGGAAAGGGGGCTGCCCTGACTTTCTACCCTCTCTTCGTAGTCTGCTACCAGGACCCACCACCACAGTGGCTTTGCTAGAACCCCCCACATAGCCATAATTAAACAGATCAGGCTTGTAACACTCAATACCCTTAAATCCCCGTAATGTGGGGGTTTTGTGGCTTGGCTCTCACTGCAGGAATGGATAACACACTTCTAGATTTATTTAGATGCAAGTACAGAATAAACAGCAGTGAGCAAATGGGAAGAGACACATTTGTGACCCAGTTCTGACACAATAGGAAGTTGGCAGTGCTGGTTTAATGGTTGAACTTTGTGATCTCGAAGGTCTCTTTTAATCAGAATGATTCTATGATTACAGACATCTGGTGGAAGAAAAGTGACAGTGGTGGAGGGTCACAGGACAGGATTCTTCTCATCTCTGAGTTTTGCATCCATTTTGATAGGAATCTGTAGTGAAGCGTAAAGTCAAGCCGACCATCAGTAGTAAGTGTGAGCTGGCAAGTATCTGATGTGGTTTTTTCTCTCACCTTGCTATTGCAATTTCAACTCCCTGTTTAGAGTGACAATGTGCATGTTGTTGTTCCAGAAGATCTGGCTGGTGTCAGAGCAGGACATGTCTACTGGTGCTTCGCAGGGTAAAAGCTCCGTGTGTTTATCCGGTGCTGTTGGAGGAGTGTAGGGGTGGCCAGCCCATGTCACCTGCCAACACAGCGCTCATTCAGTCACATGGAGAAAAGATTCTACTCGTTGTGAGGGAACACACAATGTTCTCTACTCTGCCCTGGTGAGACCACATCTGGAACATTGTGTCCAGTTCTGGGCCCCTCAGTTCAAGAAGGACACGGAACTACTGGAGAGAGTCCAGCACAGAGCCACAAAGATGATGAAGGGAGTGGAACATCTCCCTGATGAGGAAAGGCTGAGGGAGCTGGGGCTCTTTAGCTTGGAAAAAAGGGGACTGAGGGGTGACCTTATTAATGTTTATAAATACATTAAGGGAGAGTGTCAAGAGGACAGAGCCAGGCTCTTTTCGGTGGCATCTAAAGATAGGACAAGGGGCAATGGGTGTAAACTGGAACATAGGAGGTTCCACATAAATATAAGAAGAAACTTCTTCCCAGTGAGGGTGACAGACACTGGACCAGGCTGCCCAGGGAGGTTTTGGAGTGGAGTCTCCTTCTCTGAAGACATTTAAATCCCGCCTGGACGTGTTCCTGTGTGACCTGATCTGGGTGATCCTGCTCCGGCGGGGGGATTGGACTGGATGATCTTTTGAGGTCCCTTCCAATCCCTAACGTTCTGTGATTCTGTGACTGTGAACATAAGGGGCTGATTTTCTCTTCTGTGGGTGTGAGGAGCCCCCATTACTATCCCCATGCATCCTCCTACCTCCAAACACCTGAACCAAATCCCGTAAAAAGGGCAAGGTGCTAAATACCTGGAGCTTAACTAATACCCTCGGGGATAATGATAACTGACACATTTGCAGAAGGAAATTCTTTAAAGTTCAGTGGTTGTAAAATGGATAATATATTAACATTTCAGTATGTTTATTAAATACTTAACAATGTAATTTTTTAGAAGACTGTCCTAGCATTGCTATCTTTTTGCATGTGATTAGCTACCACTTTAAACAACTACAGAACAGTGACATGTGGTACTGAAGATTTTCTAAGCATCCCAAAGCAATATATGTGTGTGATATATGACATCCTTCCATAAATCCTAAATTTACACAGTATGCTAATGCTTGATTCCATAATTTCTTTTAAAAATGATTATACCCTGCTGCTAAGAGCAAAGGCATACTAAAATCAGTTTTCTATGCTTTTCCAACAATGAAATGCAAGCCAGCACACCACATAACCAATACTTACCATATGTTAGAAGATAATCCAGTAGGCTTCAGACACTGACATGATTTGCTTAAATAAAAATCCCTTTTTTTAAGGCAGGAACAACAGCCTACCATTTTTATTATTCCTTTAGTGACCTACTACAGAAACACCAATATTAAATATAAGTATTTTTATTGTAAACCAGTCTGGTCTATTTTCATTGCCTTTAATGTAGGGTGGCTCTGGCTTAGTTGCTAGGCTAGAAGAAAAAGAGTGGCAATTAAATCACTGGGTTGGTCGAAGAAGTTCTCAAACCCACAAAATATTCACCAGATCAAAAGAAGTCTAAAGAGTAGCTTCAAGATTTCTCTGGTATATTTGAGATGAGATGAAACATTTCAATTTGATAGTAAAATAATTAAATGTAGCCTAGGAAAACAGCTATGAAATATTTTTATAGAGCACTGATGTCTCTTAAGTACAGTTCATTGCTTTCCCATTCTGTATGAAATGAGACTTAATATTGAGCACATGCTTAAGTGTTTGCAAATTTGGGGTCTAAGGAAAGAAAATGTGAAACGCAATTTTTTATAGTGAAAGGAATGAATGCATTTGACAGGTTAAGATTAAGGCTCTATGCACTAATGTGGCATCTTTCATTGTTACAGAATGATAAGAAAATAGAAAAATTGCACGTAGAAAGTAGAAGGTAGCAAATACATGAATTCTCTTCTTTTCAGATTCACCAGGGAAAACATCCTTGATCTCAAGTACTGCTTATAGGTAGAAAATAAACATTTTTAAAGCTGAGATACCTTCAATTTTTCCCAGATCATTAGGACATCAGGGATGAACTCTTGGCCCCACTGAAGTCAGTGATAGATGAATGAGTGGAAAATACAAGTGTAAAAGAAATTTATAGCTATTATCACTAGACCATTTCTCTCACATCATACTTTTAAATACTGTTATCATTTCAAGTCATGTCATTACACGATCCTTAGTAAAACATAGTTGCATCTGTGAGACAGTGCCTTGTATTTTCTTTTAATGTAAAAATTACGTAATAAATCTCAGCACACTGGATTTATTAACAGCCCAATTTCTTCAGCTAGATGTGTCTGAATTTCTGGTGCCCTGTTTCTCTGACCAGACTATTCCAGCTGGACTAGTGGCTAGTTTTATAGAGTAATGGACTGAGCAAAACCAGAAGTAATTGGGATACGAGAAGTATTCCCAATGGGAGCATTTGGCAGTATGTAGAAATATTTGTAATAGGAGGATTTGGAATGTTTCCAGCATCTGCAAAAAATGTAAACTCCTCCTTTACTTCCAAAAATACGCAAAGGTTTTATAGCCGAGAACAGAGAAATGTGGGAACTCCACAACTTGACACATTGATCTGTTCCCAAATTACCCACAACTGCCTACGTGCTTTGGAACACCCTTTGCAAACCCCAGCATTTGGATTATGTGTTCATTAGCTTTTTTTCCTAATTAATAACAGAGTGAATGATTTTGCTCATTATGTAGTTAGCTATTTATTGGGCCAGATCCTCAGCTGGTGTTAATCAGCATAACTATTGATCTTGATGGAACTACCCAAATTATATCAGTCATAGTTTGGGATATTTGACTTTATATCATTTTATAATAATACCCTGGAAATTAAAAATACTAAACTTATAGTTAAATATTTATAACTATATATTTAATTTCAGAATTCTGATGAGTACAATAAATTATGCACAGAAATTAATTTTGGACTAGATTTTGCAGGAACAAAATATGATTCATTATTTTAACATATTTAAAATTACTGAGAGGATTCTATTGTGACATAATCCCATTGAAATTAAAAGCTACATTATACAACACTAACTAGCCAACCAATATTTTTCTTTTTGACATTTGGAAAGTATTTCAGGTTATCTCAACCTTCTATTCAATCAAGGCTCATGTGTTCATTTTGTTATAACCTACTTTATTAAAGATACAGCGAGCACATCCTTTTCTGTAGTATTTAAAATTAAATAGCATCACTTATTTAGAACCTCAGGTTATAAATATACACCCTGGGAAAAAGGGCCAACACCAAAAAATGGTGTGAATGTCCAGTGGTGGGACTATTAGATTTGAGAGAAGATCATGGTACAGTAACCTCAGCAAAACTTATGACATGAAGTCTTGGATGCCACTTTCAGAACATTCAAACATGTCATTCCTTTTGCAGTTAATCCCAAATCCTGCCCTGGTAGAAATGTGGGCTCTGAGTGCATATTTCAATTGAATAAATGAATGAATGCACAGACGTGGTGTGCTAGAATTCAGGGTAGCTGATTCCCAACTCCCTTCCTGAATCAAAACACCTAAATACCTTTAAAATGGACTGTTTGTGCTATTAACTGAAGGACTTGTGCAATTGCAAGGTAAACTTCCACTTAGGTATGCAAAGGCAGATGTGCTGGTCAAACTTTGAAAGTGTTAGGAAATTCTGGCTTGAATAGTAATTTCCAACAATTGGCATAAGGCTTTTTCCTGGTGTTCATTCTCAGAGCGTAGGAAGAGTCCTGGGATGGTTAAGGCCACCTACAAATCTAAGAAGAGGGAACAACCTCCATGTGCACAGTTCAAAATAGGGCTGTAGCATGTCTCCTTGGGGGCATCTGAGGTAGGATAATTCTATGCCAGTCTGATAGTGTCACTTTCCAAAAAGGTGACTGATTTACAGCTTAATGAACCCGAGTAAAATGAAAGCGTGTCCCTCCTAGTTACCTGTATCATGCTATCACAAATGAGATTGATTAGTCACATAGGCTGAGAGATGTATTATTAGCAAACCCATATCCCTGCATTTTAGTCACACAAGGATTGCTCTCCCAGCTGCTTCTAACAAGAGTTGCATGGCTAAAGCCTGGTCTGCCCTTGAAGATCTGTGTGTGGAACCAAGCAGCTGGTGCTAGCATAATGGTGCTAGCAAGGAAAGCATTGGCTTAGAAAGTTGTGAGTTAGAGGTGATCAGATAATCAGATAGTCATCAGATAAATATTGTATTTTTTCTCAATCCATAAGGAAGATGCAGATCAAATATGGAAGCTATAAAATTGGTTCTAAAGTATGATGTAAGCCAATGGTCAAGAATGTATAATTCTAACAATAAACTCAAATTATAGGGGGTTCGAGTAATCTTTCAAGATGATGTATATCAGGTATTTCTTATGCCACTTTCCTTGTATTTTTCTGTCTGTACCATGGTATTTATACTTGTTTTCCAAACAAGTTATCATTGTAGCAGCTATAAAATGCATTCTATAAACACAGACTTCTGGTATTTATGGGCTGTGATCCTGCTCTTCATTGTATGGTCAACTGCTGGAAAAGTGTCTCCTAGAGAATTTCAGTGGGTCTCTCTATGTGCAAAAATGGCAGCCTCTGAGGCTTATTGGGTACATGGAAATAGACTGTGGTTTGTACAGGGGAGGCAGCTCCCAAACCAGGTGTATGATACTTTGGTGTCAATAAGGAAACACCTTTTTTTTTCCTGCTTGATTCCTGACTATACTATAGAAACTTTGAAATCCACTCACTCGTTAAGATCTTTTGTCATTAGTCCAAATGTGGAGTTCAGTTACGCTTATTTTAACTTCATTTTAATGAAAGTTGTATCCACAGTAACTCCTGAAGAGAAATAGAAATATCTACTGGCAGAAGAAATTCATCCCTGCGGAAGGCAGGAATTTTTTGAGAGCCAGAGCAAGGCTTTGTCTACCTGTACAATGTTTGTTGGAGCAGCTTTATCAGAAGACCTTCCTCAGGTAGATTCACTGTATACTAGCAAACATGTCCTTTGTCAGCATAGTTTCTGCTAGCTCCACAAGTGGAAAACTCTGCTGACAAAAGGATGTTTTTTGACAGCAGGAATGTCTGCCTTTACAATACCACCAAAATGACAACTCCTGTCTGACAGAGATACAGAAACTAAACAGCCAACTTTCCTGTGACCTTCTACTGGAAGTAAGAAGCATCTCAAAACTTATCTCCCCTTCTGAGAACAAGATGCATCTATTATGCAGTCTTTGTTGCCATAAACACTTAACACTGCATATTTGCCATTTTAAAACCAGAGGAAAGCAAAAGCCCTCAACCCCCAATCCTGTACCTCAGATAGCTCTTTCCCTGTGGAGGAGGGACATGAAGCACAGGAGACAGCTGACACGGATCATCCTCAAGTCTGCACCACTCAAAGCTCCTTGAATGGTGTGAGCAGGGTTGCAGCAATATACAGAGGACCTAAAATAATGTTAAACATCAAAAAAATAACCCAAACTTTTATTTTTGAGGTATCTGTGGTCAACGTGATATGGATGTGTTCACATTTTAAACACGCAGTCATTCAATTTCTCCAACTTATATTTTGCTAACTCATCAATGAAAAATTGTTTGACCCTTTTAGGCTGGACTCATGTGCAACAACCTTTGAACAGTCTCGTTTAACTGGTCCTTGTTCAATAACAACTTTCCTATAGAAGGAAACATCTTGCTTCTCCCCCCCAAAACCTTGTCCTCTCACATTTCTTAGCTTACTTGTATTAAAGCTCCATCTTCACTTCAAGTTCTGACACAGCTTTCTCATTAAGCACCATATAAGACTGTGCAGCCATAGGAAGGTTCTTTGCTGTATTTCCTACTCCTGTCACATAAGAAATTGAGCTGCTAAGTATGGTAGCCACACTTCAGTTGGCATGCCTTGAACATGTGATTGCCATCATTTCACATAAAGCCAGGCAACCAGCAGGAGTTCTAATCATTACTAGATAGTTTATTTTCACACTATTTTTCATATAGTACTTTATTTTGGAGTTCATATTGCTGAATGGGTTAGTAAAGATTAAATTAGACAACATCATGATAATCAAGACTTTGTGCTGACTGTACAAGAAGTAATTTGATTCTCTGAGAATTTGGAGAGGGAGAGGGAACAAGAACTAAAAGTTTAAAGTAACTCTGAGATTTGAGCAGGAGGAAGGGGTTGAATTAAACACAAAAGGCAGAAGACTGGAAAAGACATAACTAGCTGAGAAGGGATTCATTGAATGAATGGTTTGAAAATTAAAATTGAAAATAACTATTTTTTTTTTAAATAAAAAAGCAAAGGTTCCATCAGACAGTTTTAATTACATATGGAAACAAGCAGCCTAGGCTGCTTAAAAGCAGAGGTTGAGGGTAAAAATGAAGGTAGTAAAAAGTAAGAAACCTCCAAATAGAATTAATAAAATAGAAGGAGAAAAAGCCCTAGAGGGGGAATTAATACACCCCTGGTTCAGCATTAGTGCTTTCAAGGAAGCTTTAGCTGCCTGTCAGAGCCCCACTGGAATCAATGGGTTACTGTATGGGTGTGGATATCAACCAGTTCCATGCAGTTTGCAGGCTCTTGGCTAAGATGTGGAGCTATCATCACCTTAACCACTGTGCTTGTATGTTATATCACGTTTCCCCATCTGGATTCTGTTGGGGCTTTTTTTTTGTCTCTTAAACTAGCAGCCTCCTTGGAGCAGGAACTGTCTCTTCTGAATATTCAGCACTTAGCACAATGAAACCTCGATCCTAATTGCAACTTAGAAGAGTATTAATTGTTTCTAATGATATCAGGTGTAAATATTGTCAAAGCAAAGCAGAATTCAATCACAAATAAGGGTGGACTGGCCCAATATAAATAAATTGGGGGTTATTTTAATAATTCTGCTTTGATATTTACAGGTTCTGCAAATCTCTCTAAGACTTCTGTGAAATCCAAATATTTCCCAGATTGTATTGGTGGTGTTTTAAAACATATATCAAAATTTTGATGTAATTAATAGCTATGTATAGATCAACTAATCTCTACTGTAGTCAGTCAGTTGTGAGAAAGAGCTGATGTTGTGTTAATTAGGTTTTTTCTCAGAGGAAGCTGGCAATGAATATGACCAGTGTAAATCCTCTGCAGTCTGTATCCTATGTGCACAACTCCTAGCACTGGTGCTTATGGTGCTGAGTATGTTTCAAAAAGTCAGAAATGGCTTGCAACCATGTCACTTTTCCCAAGGCAGCCAAAAGGGGTTAGTTTCAGGATCCTGAAGTTCTGGGGTGGCCGAGATAATATCCATTTAAAGAATTTAGAAAAAAGGCATTTTTGAGCCCTCTCTCTCAGTACAAAACCACTCATAAGTCACTTTTGAAAATACTGACCTAAGTTTACCATAAATGCTGACAGAATATGATGTACATCTTGATCATTATATGAATTTAGATGCCTTTGTGGAATATTTTTTTTCTTATTGTGTGAGCAGTAGTAGTATTTACATCACCTTTTCACCCCTGGACAATGGCATTGTTCTGTGACATTGACCATTACCTATCAATGTACGTCACATTTTGGGAATGAATGGAGATATTTAGTGAAGAGCCATAAGGGTTAAAAGAGGAAGCATCCTTGTGACTTTTAAATATGGAGCAGTGTGCTTACACGAGTCCTGAAATGCATATTAATTTCACATTTATGACTACATCTTTCTCACTTTGAAGTCAACAAGAAAAGGTTGACTGAATTAATAGGAAAAAAAGGTAAATGTTATCTCGACACTATCTGTGCTGCTTTTATGGTTTTATGGAATCTGTAAATTTAAGTGCTGCTATAAGAACCAGCAGTTCCTGAAAAAAAGGCCACAGAAAGTCCATTCTGAATGGCTACAGCACCAGTGTGCTTGGAGGCAAGCAGGGTGAGCTGTGCTTAAGAAGCACTATTGTGGCTTTCTCTGCCCAGCTACCTTGCTGTTTTGCCATACAGCTCTACTAATACTGCCATGACCCTTCAAATCTCTACATCTGGAGGAAGACACAAGGTAGATCTGCTTTGATTTAATACATAAACATCAGTTTTTAAGGTGCTTCACATGGGCACAAGAATAGTGACTCAACAATATATGAATTATGAGATCGTGGTATTTCTGCCATCCAAGGTATGGTCCACGAGTAATCCTAGAAAGCTGAAGACTGACAAAAAAATATATGGATGACTCTTAAAACTGTTTGTTGTTAACAAAAGAAACATGGTAAGCCACTGGGGAGATCCAGCTGAATTTACACTTTGCAGAATTTTGTATCTGGATGCATTGGAGCAAAAGCTTCCACGTACAACTGGTACATCCACATGTTGACTAAAATTTTCCAATGTCTAGGATTAAAATTTAGTCCTAAACTGATATTAAGTTTCCTAACTATGCATAGCAATGTATGCAATACTCATAATTCTCTGCTGAAGCCAGAGCTTCCAGTTAGGCAGTGCCTCTGAATAATCAAGCAATTTTATTTAGAAACCTAAATTTGAATGTAATAGTCTTAATGCTGTAGGCATCTGTGGGAGTGTTTGTTTTGTTTGCATGTTCCTCTATTTGAAAGGGTAAGTATTCTAATTTATATTGTAATAAAATCTGGATTTCATACTTAAAAACTTGTCTTATTTGGAGCAATGGGTCTAGAAAAAGTGACCTCAAATCTCTGGCCAGCCTGGGGTCTTCTTGCAGGGAGATTTTTTCTTCTGGCTATAGTCGGATATGGAATAACACAAGTGGCTATCTAGAGAACACCTTGTACTTCAATTAGTTGAAGACTGTCTGATTTGTCTAGTGATATAATAACAAGGGCAAAATCTTAATGAATCTATCTACAGCTTTATGCATTGAGTTTGCAAGGGACTTTCATGAGCAGGGCATAGGAGCTGTCACAGAGGTCAAATGGTGTCCCATCACATATGGGAACCTAAAGTCTCGCTCTTTAGGTTTTGCTGTAGTTGGTTCAAATTCACTGTGGTTCACATATGAAGAGCAGAACTTGATGATAGCTGAGGTGTGACAATGAGTTCTGTGAGTGCTGGTAGGCATGAAGCACTAGGACAGGCTAATGCATCCATGTCGCCAGCTCTGTCTTGAGCAGACTGGCCCTGAGTGAACATCCCCCAGTCACTCATTGCTTGCACAGCCACCAAACGACTGGGGTCATTTCTGAGGGATCTCTGCCTGTGGAGAATGCTGGTGAATGAAGCTTTTATTATGTTGAGTGCCATAAATTATTAAGATCAGGCTTGTAGAAAGGAGTATTGTCACTTTATCAGACTAAACAAGAGCATCAGGGAAAACATGGGGGGTTTGGTTCTTCTGTAGGAACTGTAGAAGTCTTGTGTGCCAGAGGTTTATCTACCTTAATCAACTGCAGTGTTGGACTGGCAAAAAGGTAATTTCTGTCCTTATTCTTCCTTGTTTGTATCCTTTAGCCATCATGCAAACCCCCAGTGCTGCTGTAGGCATTGTAGAGCAGAAAGGGTGGGTCGCTGCTGTGAGTATGGCAAGGAGAGCAACACAAGAGGTTTCTGTGGACATTTGTGTTTCTAGAGTCAAGGCTACCAGGCTCTATTTTCTCCAGGGTTTGCATTGGTGCACAGTGATTTGAAGGGATGCAAAGCAGGCACAATGGCTGCTCCAAGTGACACTGCTCAGCAGCAGACCTGACCTTTGGGCCACAGAGAGGAGTATGAGGCAAGGTTTGTCCAGATGGTGGAGAAGCCCTGTCCCCCCAGCAGCTCGTCACCCTTCCTCATCTAAAGTGTTTCAGCCAGAGGGGGCATCTTTTAGGGTCCAGAGGACACTAATGTGAGTATTTTTTGTGTGCAAGAGCTGACAGGACTGCTTATTTCTGAAATATCAGAATTCTAAATAACTAAATAATATCAGGATTCTAATAACTAAAATCCCCCAAACCCAGATAGAGCCCATATATGTTTTTTCATTGGAGATGGATGAAATTTCATTAAATGGATTTCTCCATTTAATTGTCTAACTCTCCATATTAAGACACATCTTTTTGCCTATTATACAAACATTCAGGTAGATTTATATTAGGTGTATTATAAAAAGAGATAGGTAGTAAAGATTATATTGATGTGCCTAAGAGAGAAGACAACAACACATGGAGAAGAAAGATATACGACTGGCTGGAAGCATTGCAAGCTAACACTTTGCTAACTTGCCACATGTGTACATCACATAAGCAGCTGAAAATATTTAATAGTGAAGGCTCACACATCTACAGTGCATTTGGTTCAGGGTGAAGCATGTGCAGCTGTTACAGATTTAAGTACTATTTTCTTTTCCTGTTGGTGACACTGAAGCAAAAGGGTACCTATACCCAAAATTACCTATATTAAAGAGAGGATATAATGAGGCATGGCATTGAAGTTAAAATGAGGATGAGGATGAGGAAAACCACTGCATTCTCTGCGAGTACAGACATGGATTTAACTACAGATAAGTCTTTCTCTCTCTGGGACTTTATTTAAGGAGTTGCTTTGAGTGATTTCCCAAAATGGGCTACCTAGTACAAAATTGAATTTACACTATTATGAGGACACATAAATTATACTTTTTGTACCAAAAGTTTTGAATGTGTTATCTCTGTGTCTCTCTTTTTTTTAAATAAGGATGGCTAAAGAATAAATATTGCTATTTATAATCCTTCTAGTGTCCTCAGAGCTTGCTTACTATAGTTTTTTCATTTCCCATACAATCAGAATCTAATTTATTTATATAAAAGCATCCTCCATAAAAAGTAAGGAAAAATGCTTTGCAGACAGAGATAAAGAAAAGAAGGAATGTTTTACACAGATTGCCACAGTGACTCTCAAGGAGACAAAAATGAAAAACAATCTCTGAGGACAGAGTACCATGAACATAAGAAAATCAGAAAAAAGGAAGAAATAGCAGCAGAATTATTTTTGAAACCTAGATTGAGTTTAGGGGCCAGAGAAGAAAGAAAAAGGGAAAGGAAAAGAATGGAAAGGAAATGAGTTGTATAACAACAAAAAAAGGGAAAGGGAATTGGAAAGTTTTCAGATGAGGTTTTAGAACAAAAACATTTCCGGGAGAGGGAGATAAAGCAGAAGTACAAAAATGGGGAAGAACATCCATGTGGTGCAGGAAATCACAAAGGAAAGAAGAGGGGCTTAATTTATAGCCAACCAACCAAGGATTTGGAAAAACTGGGTACTGCTGCCTGGGTGTTTTTTGTTTCTCTGGACTTTCTTACCTGTGAACTGGAAGACAGAAGGTTGGGTGATGAAGCATGAGTGTCTAGCTGCTAGAGACTTCTGAGAGAAAAGGTTTGAATGGCTGCAGAGCAGTTGAATAAAGGTCAATAAAAGTGGGATACAGCCACAGATCCATTGATGTTCCCTGGTGAGACACAAATGCTCAGGTGTTCTTTAAAGTTGATTAGTAAATTATTTTGCAGCAAAAAACAAGTAGGAAGTGGCTGTCACCAAGCCAACAGAGGACAGAGGGGAGGACAAGCAGAGCTGGGATATTTATGGTAGATATAGTGATACTGAAGACTGAAGATCTGAAGAGACACTAGGGAATAATGAGTATTAATGAAGATGAAAACTTCCTTCAAGATAGAAACAAGGAAGCTGGATAGACAGCTTTTGTTGTACCTGGAGGAAAAGCATACGAGAAACACTGAGCCAAATGCAGCCTTGTGTTATGCCACCTTTTACCATCTTTCTCCACAATGCATATTCCAAAGAGAAAGAAAATCCTCCAGCAGAGAAGTTTTGTGAGGGAGGTGGCCTACAGGTTGGTCAGTGTTGGCTGAACTCCTAATGGTGAAGCTGGGGAGGGGTGTACCTGAGACAGGCAGAAGTTTTGTTGCTCCTGTCAAGAGGAGGAAATAATAAGGAACAAATGGGGAGCAAAGATCAGCTCTTCTGCAATTCTCTCCTGACATTAGTTTCTCCCCCTTTCCCACTGGAGTGCTCATCTTTGTGGTGTACAAAATAGTGATGTGATCTATACCATGTATTTAGCAAGTAAGATGAACCAAATGAAATAGCTTTCTTCTGCAAGACCTTAAAATGCACTGACGTGATACTGAAACTTTCCAGAAGAGCAGCTAGACCTGAAGAGATAGCAGGGTGAAGGCTGTATGACCAAAGAAATAAACCATCATGACCAAAGAAATAAACATCACTCAGGGAAGAACAATCTCTCTTAAGGTCACTTCTTAAGCTATACTTGTGCTGTATCCATTCAGAATAGTTTTAGCCTGTCACCCAAATGCTACCTAGTACTATAAAATCTGCTGTACTGAGATGACAGAGTTCACAGGCACGTTGGATCTTTTCTGAGGACTTTCCAAACTTGGTACTCTATGCTTTGTGACCTTTTACACCTGTCTTATTTCTTTTAAAACATATCTTTCATCTTCTACTTTACCTAAAACTCAAGGTGGGTCACATTTAATGGTGTCCATTATGTGGACATGTGGGGATGAGAGAGAGGGAGAGAGATGAGGTGGTTATCTCTGTGCTACTGCTCTCTGTCCATAGTCTTTGAATAAGTCTATGACACTTGAATGAAAGCCCAAGTAAATTCTGGTTGATAACTGCATGGAACAAACGTGAAACAAAGGAGCTATGTTCTACTCTTTATATGTCAGAAGAATGAACTTATTGCTGCTTGATCAATTCCTTGTCCTTCACTAGTACTTGAGTTCCTCCTTGTACTGAAAGAGCATGCAACATTGCAATTCAGGGTTGTGTTTTATTTTCTGACCTCTGACACTTGTTTTTTCTTGCAGAGATTTAAAGGAGTTAATACGAGAAGCAGTTTTTGTCTCGCTTTGGCTTTTAAATAGCAGAGTCTATTTATTTCTCATTCAGTGAGCCTCAATTATTTGTTTGTAAAAAATCATTTGGTAACAGGATTAATTCATCCTTCATGTAACTACACTGGAAGACAATAACGTTACACAAGAGATGAATTTGCCAAATATATAACTCTTGTAGGGACAAAAGGAATTCTTTCTAGAGCTGTGTGAAAGGTTTATGATACACGCCTGATTCAATGTATTGCTCCAAATCTTAATGTTGAAGCCCATTTGCCTTTCTTCAAAAGTATTTAATATGAAATCAGGCCCAGGTGTTGTACTATCAAGTCTAATTTTAAGAAAAAGTGATTTGATTATGCCTGTGATGAGGGTGTATAAAGCTTTGCTAGCTCCTGGGAAGTACTTCTCTCAATATTTGCAATACAACACAAAGTTGGGTAAATCCACCCAGCTGCATGCCAACAGGAATACTCAGTGAATGCCTGTGATGTGAAGCTGCCTGACTTTAAGGGTTCTCAAAGGCTAAATGAAGTGGTGGTACTGATGAGGAGATGGAGACCAGGCAAGGCTGTGTGGCCTCTCTCCCTGTCCTGATATTATGCTCTTTACCATAGCATCTGACAAGACATTCCACCAATATGTTAAACAATGTCAATCACTTCTACAGCATGCTGTTATTTCTCTCCTGTTCCCCAGGAGAGGGGGATGCTTAAAGAAATGTCTTAGTTTTGTATGAGTTTGTGTTCTTTTTAACTGTATTCACCCATACACACATATTATGTATAGTGTAGGAGCTCCCTAAATTCAAGTCATGTCTGTAGTACACATCTGCAGTGAATGTGGTGTATTTAGTTTGTGTGCTGAGGAGGTAATGTCATGCACTGGAAAGAGCAATAACCTATGACTCAGGACCCAGGATTCCTAATCCTGGCTGTGCTGTCAACCTGCTGCATGGACCTAGGCAAATCACTTGACCCAGATTCTCAAGGATAGATAAGCACCTAAGATCTTCTTTAAATACTGACGTCCAGGACAGATTTATTTGGAGTGCTGGATGCAACTCCTAAGCAGTCCTGTGATGAGGTTGCAGCTGGGTGACTGGATAGCTCTCTCTCCTGCTTTTAAAGCTGTATCAGTGCTTCACCTCCATCCACCATTTCAGCTCCATCCAAATCCTTGGATAATGCATGCTGCAAAGGGCACCAGCATTTCTGATGGGGATATATAGGAACATGGGAAAACTTATCTATGGTTGGTGGTCTGAAAGCCCTGAAGTGGGAGTATTAAATGAGGTGCCCAAGCCCACTGGGATCCAAGGGTGTGATTGTATTCAGAGTATGTGTAAAACAGAGGTTTAGGGAACATGGAGGCAGAGACATGCAGGTTACCTGGGACATTTGCTGCTTAGGGAATCAAACTCGGATGGTGAAAATGCAGCCTCATGTCTCTAATCCAAACCAGGCATGCTAGGGATGATTTGGCCACAAATCCCAAGTAAGTGTCCAAACCAGATACTCCATTAAATGCCTTTCTCTTTTTTTGGGAATTGCAGTGGAGAAGGAAAATCAAACACGGTAACCCAGTCACAGATGAGCATTTATGGCTGAGTCCAAGCAGGGACCAGGACAGAGTGGTCCCAAAGCCCATCCAGATCCATGTGTGCAACTCCCCCCCTAGTGCTTTCCTCACTCCGGTGCCCTGAGGGACAAGGCTGGATGCCTGATTTTCAGCAGCAGCAACAAAAAGTGTCACCAAGGAGGAGAAAGGGAGCACAGTTAAATGCTGTAATGTCTTCTGTGTTTCTGAAGAACTACTTGTGTGTCCTTCCAGCTCCCATAAAGGGGGGGGCTACCAGGAGGTGACTCTAAGTCCCGTCATGATTCAGAGAGGAGAAGGTAATTTGGGGTAAATATTGTAGCTGTGAGAAGACCTAAGCAGGCATGACTACCTGGGTAAATACTTAATACTTTTTGCTGTCTCATAAAGGAAAGGGACACTCTTCAAGGTAATATTTGTGTGTGTAGAGGTGTCTCCAGACACAGCAGAGCACAGCTTTGGACCCTGCTGCCGCAAAAGCATGGAATACTTCTAGTGTGAGCTGAGCCGTTTGGATGGTAAGCTCCATGAGAGGTAAGGGCACAAGGATATCAGCCTCCTGAAGTGCTGGGGCCTGGGCTGTGGGCCCTGAGTTGGAGTTGGCCTATGGATGAGTCACAACCTGCAACAGGTTTTGTTCCCCAAGGCCCCAAAGGCAGAACCTGCCCCACCTGTGTGAGGCCCCAACTGCCCCCAGGTGATTGTGGTTGGGGTGGTGGGTGAGGCTGGAGATAGATCAACCAGGAACCAGGCCAGTCTCACAGGAAGAGGCAGAAGCTGAAGCAGTTGTGGAGAAGCAACAGAAGAAGGAAGAAAAAACAAGCAGCTGACCAGTTTGAAGAGAGTTCCTGTGGAAGAGGGTTCCTGTTGGGCCTAGTCGGAGGAGCTTCTTGTTGGGGGCAGCTTGCTGAGCTCTCTCTCGGTGCTGTGTTTCCCCCTTGGCTGATAAAAGATGAAGTTCTTCTGAGGGGATGTTGCTGAGTCTGGTGTTGGCCTGAGGAGGAAGAGCAGCACAGCTCCTTGGAAAACAGCAGGAAGGATTTACAGATGAAGCACAAAATAACCATTCAAGTCATTCATCTCTGTGTAAGTATGCCAGAATAGTTACTGACTTCAGTTTCTCATGGTATTCAAAGAGGTGAAGGTATCCAAAACTCCTCAATGGGCTGCAGAACCTTGCAAGATGGAGTCCAGGTTAAAAAAAACCCCATATTTTATGAGTAGGTCTGGAAGTGAAACAGCTGACTGCCTCTTTCAGCACAGGCTTTTATACGTGGTCGGAGGGTATCTGGGAATCCATGAATCCACACTGACATCTGCACACTTAGAAGTGTGATGCTGCAGGCCCAAAGTATATATTTAGGCTGCATCTACAAACCTTGTAGAAAAACATTAAATCAGCAAAATGAAAAAAACCAACAAAAATGAGACATAAAAATGAGCTGGCTACTCTAAAACACAGATACAGTAATTATTTCAGTCTTTTGCTTAGGGGTGTACCAACTGTTTACAATTTACTGTTTGGCAAGCTGGGTGTTCTCATTTCCCTCATGGTTCAGGAGTCAAAAACATATGCTACCTTTAGTAATGAACTCTTCTAAGATTTGAAACTATCCATATTCATGTCACAAGAAATGTTTACACAAGAGCAAAATGCTCCAACATCAAAATAAATCAGTAACATCTCAGAGTTTATATTTCCATATGCTTCTTTGGCATAATAAAGCAGGGGAAGGGCTGCTGTTGTAAAATGGAGTTTAATTAAAAACAAAAGAAAAAAAAAACTTTATCAGAAATCATGGGCATCGAAAAATCATGCAGACTAATGCATGGTTTGAACATATTCTAAAAATTTATCATCTATCAATAGAAACAAGAAAATGCAATATGATCATATCCTCTACATGCCTTGCATATTTTCCATCTTCTGTGCATAAATTATACATTCATTTTCATAATTATGGTAACATTCTAGTTTTCACATAAACTGCTATTACTCCTGGGTACCAGTAAGTTTACATCTACCAAGGCTACACGCTAATTACATTTTCTTTTTATAATGTTATCTATTTATCAAATTTAGTTTCTTAATGGAAATTAATAGACTAGTTCTCTGCAGTAAAAAAATAAAAAAGAAAAAAAAATCAGATTTAATATAGTGGATTTGGTGTTTTTTCAGCTTTTATTTCAGGCTTTAAGGGCTTTATGTACTTGACTGGTATGAAATGGGTTACAAAACCAATGTCCAAGGGATGGTTGGGAAGGAGTTAATAATATCCCTTTTGCTAGAGGAAGGGCCACAGCTGTCTGAACTGAGTGCAGGGATTTTCAGGGTAGCCAGCTGTAGGGATTTAATTGATTCACCTGCCAGACCATAAAGGGGGGGGGCTACCAGGGGGTGGCTCTAAGTCCTGTCATGATTCAGAGAGGAGGAGGTAATCTGGGGTAAGTATTATAGCTGTGAGAAGACCTAAGCAGGCATGACTACCTGGGTAAATACTTAATGTTCTTGGGGTTTTTTTCTGAATGATGAGTGAGGAAAGGAAGGGTTTTTTTTACACTTCTTTGAGGAAACAGGATGCTATTTCTATTTTTCTTATCCTTTATTTTTCTAACTTTTAATAGAGTCTGGCAATGATCTTGCCTGGATCTAAAGTCAGGGCAGCAAGAAAGGCTGGATTGAAAGGATATCAGTGGATGAAAGATGTACCTTGGCCAAGTGCAGCAAATGAAGATGAGTGGATGGGTGTGAGCAGGAGTGGGGAATCAGGGGAAATTTCCTTGTCTATATATAAAGGAGGGTGAGCTTACAATCTTAGGGATCTTGGCCTTCAGATCTGCAAGGTTCCTACTTTTTAGCTTGCTTTTCAGTTGAATGTAGCAGAAAGGTTGTTTACTTTTCCTGGACACTTGAATGTTTTTAACAACAGGGTTTATCAGTGCCTGTCTTACCCTCAGGGTGAGTGTCTTTTTCCTTCCTCTATCTCTGAATCAGAGAAATGAGTCAGAAATCTGCAACTTGTTCTACAGGGAGAGCAATGGTGTTGTAGCACCTTCTCTAAGAACTGGCTTTGGCAGCATTGATTTGGGCCTCAATATGTTTTTTTCTCCTTCATCTTTGGTGGATTGCTTCTCTCTGCCTCAAGGTTTTCCAGGTTTAAGCATGATAATTTACCTGAGGAAACAAAGTTTGGTCAGGATATGAAGTTCTACAGAAATGTAAGGTACTTACACCAAGCAGCACCTTATTTTGAGTATGACAATATGTTTAGTTGTTACATGTTGCACATGGCAGGGGGGTTGGAACTAGATGATCTTTAAGGTCCCTTCCAATTCTATGATTCTATGTTCTGTTTCTACTGTGCTTTAGAAATGGCCTGCATATTTCAGCCATCATTTTCATCTCCTTGTGTCTCCTCTGGCAGTAACTCTGCTGTAGTTGAAATGTGAATCAGCTCTTTACTGTGCTCCAGAGAGAGGATATCACAGGCTTCATTCAGCAACGCCCATCTAAATAACATGTTGTGTCTGAGGAAGGATTACTCATAATTAAAACAATGCAGTTCTTGTCTAGCACCTCATTCTAGCAGTTATACACTCCCCTTATAAGCAATAAGGGTCTCTGGGATGCTCTGCACAAGCCTAGGAAAGAGCCATAAGCTTCACCTGTGTGTTCTGCAAGACATTCAGAGGTTGCTGCAACGTGTCATGTTTGAACAGCTTTCAATTAGCACCTCCTTGAGCATTATGAGCATGCTCCCTGAATTTACTGGAGTGAAGGCCTGGGTGTGTTCATCTTCCCACAGCAAAATGCACCCTCTGAGACTTTTCTAAGTATTGGTAGTTTGACAAGAAGGAATATAAAAGTTGGCTATTGGTGTTTTGAAACCTTTCACAAAGGATTTTTGTAGGAAGTCCAGCTTCTGCAGAGATGATGTGACTCAGGATATTGTCATGGTTGAAAGGTTCATTTTTCCCCCAAAGATCTGAAAAGCTCACTTATCATTTGCCCTCATTAAGGTCAGCTCTTACCTATGAAATACCCTATGTATTCAGAGTGCTCAGGGAAGTGTTAATCATTGACACAGGAGATGTTCCAAGTGTTGAGTGCTGTATGCTAGCCAAAGTCTCATCATTCCATGAAATCTGTTCCAGATTCTCTGGCTATAATTTCTTGTTGGGTTATTCTTTATTAATCTCTGACAGGGTGCCCTGCTGAAGTATAGGACAAGAAAGGAGATGGTACTTGATTGCTTAGGTGGTGAATAGAACATTGAGAAGTGATGTGGCTCTTGTTTGTTTATTGGCCAAGATTTTTGAAAAGGTCCCTGGCAAGACCTTGTTACACTGCAGTCTCCTGGGTATGTTTGAGGACATAAGGAAGGGAGGGTCTGAGTCTCTGCTTACAACTTCCCCTCAGAGCCAAGGAATTGTTCACCTAGATTCAGTGTGTTTCTGAATGATCCCAGGTGTATATCCATTATAAAATTGAGAGAGCCAGTCAGCCTTAAACTGTGTAAAACACAAATTGGATCTAACAGACAGGAATGGTTTGGATAAGCAGTCTTGTACATGTGAGATTATCTTTAAACTGACGTGTTCTGAGTTTGCCTCCTGCTATTAAAATCTTAGCCACCCTTGGATCATAGCACAGCCCAGTGAAGCATTACCCTCTTTCCTCTCATGATTATGCTTTTTCAAGAGATCACATTGCTCAGAAACATGAAATGTGTCCTGAGTATTTTTGATGTAATCTTCAGAAATCGTTTCATAAGAGCAACTGCAGTAGTTCAGGCAGACAGCTTGTCTAGCATTGTTCTTTTTCCAACAGTGGCCAAAATTTGATATCAAGGGAAGAATATACAGTATGCATAAGGCAAATGTTTAAATCCTGTCCACTGAGTAGTATTCTGGCTTCTAACTATTCTGGCTCAGGGACTTCAAGTCCACTGTGATCTGTGTATTTACTAACACTCTCCAGATCTCTTTTCCAAGTACTTATTAAGTCTGACCTTGAACCCAGTAAAGTTTTGCTTCTGTCACATTTTGGCAAGGATTTACATAATTCTACTGCATATGAAGAGCTGCTTGTTTGTTTTGAACTTGAATCAGCCAGCTTCCTTTGGCCCCTGCTTCCTCATGGTGTTGTGGACCTCCATCCTTTCTCCCCTAAGCTCTCTCTTTTCCAGAATGAAAAGTCTTAGCTAATTGAATCATTTCTTGTACAGAAGCCATTCAATTTCATTGACCCTCTATGAATATTTTCCAGTTTTAAGACATTTTTCCAGGTTCCAAAAGTAAACACAGTTTACAAAACATAGGAGAAACAGTGGTTTGTACAGTGAAAGAATAAGTGTCTTCTATTTTTTTTCTGTTCCATTCTTAATTACTTCCAAAATTTCAATGAACTTTCTAACTGTTACCAAGCACTTGCCTGATATTTTCATGGCTCTATCATACTCCCAAGACTTCATGTCTGAGTGCTAATGACTAGCTCAGAGCCAACCATCTTATACATGGAGCAAACACTGTTTCCCAACATGCATTACTTTACCTTAATTACATTATTTTACCTTAATCTGCATATTATTAAAACAGCATTCGCAACTATTGATTAATTTCCTGAAGTATTATCTTGTCATTCATTCTTTGCCTTTAATTTTCAGCATATTTTACAAAGTCAGTAGTTCCATAATTGTTTTAAACTGTATATCAAGGCCAGTTTTCACAGACAAAAACCCCCAAACTATCCTTCTGCAATGTACATTTAATCCTTTTTTTTCCCTAAGCTTTGAAAATAATTTTTTTACAGAAATCATTCAGTGGAAAAGCATAGTAGGTGCTCAAGAGCTGGAATGTATTTGCCATGTTAAAGTGGCAGTATTTAAGAAAAATGATCAGAGAAGGTTATGCAGAAGCATTAGGAAGAGTGATGTGAAGAGAGCACAGCCAGCAGGAGGTTTACTGGGGGGAAAGGGCTGGTAGGGTGCAGTGCCTTGAAGCAAAGAAGAAATAGTAGAACAGGATACAAAAGGTGTAGGGGAAGTCATTGAAGGGACTTGAAGGGGAATTTATATGCTAAGAAAAGGGGAAAGATGATGTATTATCTCTTGGTTTGGTCTGGAAGGAAGCAGGTTCAGGAGAATTTTTCAGGTATTTCCCAAGTCTTCCAAAGCACAGACAAGAGCATAAAAATGCAACACACTAAAATAGTGCCTCGTTGTATGGGATTCTTAAACATTTCTGTGATGAGATTAATGCTGAAAGGTTTGATGCTTAGGTTCAGCTGTAGAAATCTGAAGAGACTGGCAAAACGTTACCTGTTGAAAAGATTTTAGAAAGTCCATCCAATGAGCTGGACACTACTGGAGAGGGCAGAAAACTGTTTTTGAGGGAGTTGAAGCAAGCTGTCATCCATCTTCCTTATGCTGAGGGTAGATCAGAACTCATCCTCATCTTCATCACTCATCAAAAGACCCCCATGGAAGATGCTCTCTCTTGCTGCCTTTGCTTTCTCTAGGAGAGGCTTCCCTGACTTTAATCATTTCCTCTGTGATACTTGACTCAAATCCTGTGTATATGGAGCTTGTCTTGGTGCTTGTTCTCGTTTGATGATTCCCACTTACCCTTTAACTTCTCTAACTAAAAGTATATCTGAGATTCTCAGCTAGTGGACATTGATGTAGACCTGTGAGCATGTCCTGTTTATCATATCTACATGTTTGCTCCTCTATTAGGGGAAGTGGGAATGATGACACCACCTGTAAAGTGCTTTGATGAAAAATGCATGCAAGAAGTTAGTATTTTATTATTATAGCAGATTTTTCCAGCTGATAATATCCATAAGCAGTCTAAGATGTTCCACACTACCTAGTAAAGAGGGACAGAGATTTGAGGTATAAGGAAGGAAGAAGCATTTTATTTCTAGGTCTGGTCATTCCTCCTTAATAATGATATACAAAGAACTGGACCTCTTGAAAAGGAGAAAAACCCATATTTTCACCAGATGCATAGGACATAAGCCAAGGTATTTTTGAGGTATTAGTGAAAAGTTAATTTGGAACAGTAAATGTGTATTCAAGGCCCTTGCTTTTTTTGTTTGATTTTTTTTTAATTATTCCCTGAGAGGAAACTGAAGTATCTGTAAGGCCAACCAAGTATTTTTAAAAGGATTTCATATTACTAAAACTGAATTATCAGGTTTATACTACTGGATGCCTCAGTCATATACCAGGTGGCTGCTGAGGCACAGATCTAGAAGAGTAAAATCCATTCACATTTTGATAAAACTTTGGAAGAAGAAATGTTTGTTAAGGAAGTGTTTTATTTTTTTCTGAAAAGTATAAACTCATTTTTTTCAAACAACTTTGTGTTAACACTCTCACTAAATAGAGCAATATTATTGCTTATATTGCACTTTAAAAACCAAAATACTTTGTGCTGCTCTCTCTTGTAATGTTACTTCTAGAAACAACAGCACAGAAAAATTACTAGATCTTTACATTTAAAATAAACCATCATGAAGTGCATGAATAGTTGTGGATGTGGTAAAAAGGGGAGTCAAGCTGAGGAAAGGGTGTATTTTATAAAATATTGAAAACCTGCAGCTCATACATGCTGCATAAGCAGAGTGTACATGGTTATATTTCTGTACTGACTGGGCACTGCAGACCAAAGTGTTTAAGGCATCTTTGGCTGCCTTTAGAAAGCACATGTGACATTAGGTCTTAACCTTATCACAGCTATTTTAATGATGATGTTTTTATGTTTAATTTAACCGTGAATCATGTTAGCAGAGTTTTGACTGCTGTGTCAGAGCTTAAAAACTGAGCTGGAGTTATTTCAAAAGCTGAGAATTTGTCTAGCCTGTGATGTTTAGTCAATATGATCCACTCAAGTGTGGAGCTGTCAGAAAGGACACCAGCGGATGGTGCTTAATCTGCTCAGTTCTGAAAGGAAGTTGGACTCTTAGTATGAAGTTAAATTTTTGATCTACCTCAGTTACACTCAAATAGCCAATTTATGGATTTGTTAAGGGCATTAAGGGAGTCACAATGGCCTATGAAATACTCTGTGCTGTGCCATGGTACATTTTCTAGTTGGATATCCACAGACTTTTTTTGCTGCATGGGAAACTATTTTTCCAGTTCAGTTCATTCACTCTGGTGTCTCACACGGAACTGGGTGAATACTTCAACAACCACACGTGCAAGATTCATATGAACCAGCATTTGCCAGTCCATGTCAGCCATCATGAGGCTTTCTGTTTGCTTTTTTATTCCCAGGCAGTCACATACCCAGTTTCTGTGTAGTCCCGTGGACATAAATCCAGAGTGACTCTAGTTTTTGGCCGGGCATTACTGTAGATAAAAATCACCCTCTGCCTTTCTGTCTCTTCTGATGTGTGAAAGATAATCCCCCTTCCTACCTCCTCAGACAATTAAAAAAAAAAAAATTCTTCTTGGGGAAGCCTGAAGAGTTTTATGGTCAAGGTGTCAATCAGATTTGGAGCTGGATCTCTGGCAATGTTGTTTTCTTTCAGCATGCTCTCACCATCTACATCCACACGTTTTCAAAAGGAAGATTTTTTTTTTTCTTGTCTCATAGGTCATAAATATGCAAGTCTGTGCACCAAGTTATGATCTAAGACCATGCACAGGGTATTGGTGGTATCGTTCTTGCAGGAAAAGGACTGTTTAGATTGTTTGGTGGATTTGTGTTCTATGCTGGAAAGGTTGATTTAAATGGAAAGGTTGATTTAAATCAAAGTGTTTCCCTAACAAGCTATTTCAGACAATGCATCAGGAGAAACTGAAACATAAACATCATGGTATCTTAAGGAAAACCAAGAAAAATATATTCCCTAAATTAAAATATCTTTTAAAAATAGTTGTCTAAAAGGTCTTGCATTTAAGAATAAATGAGTCAAGAAGTGTAATGAACCCAATTTTTTTTAGCAAATCCTGCTTTGAAACTTTTGAAGCCAGCCAGCTCTGAATCTCAAGCTTCATGACAGCAAAACTTCACATAGCAGATACAAATGATGTTTCTCATCCAATCTTAGTGCTTGCTGGAAAATTGAATCTAGAAACTGTTTTTACTGCATTGGGGCAAACAGGATTTTCACTGGTGAAAGCCATTTATTTACAGAGCATACAAAGACCCATAGAGATAGAAAACATGTGACCAAGGTCCATAATGTTGGTTAACCAGTCAAGCTTCTGTCTTTTGTTAGAGATAAAATGATACATGGGTTGATTCAATGGTGATGGAGCATGTATGAACATAGGACTCAAAGCTGCAAATACAAACTAGAAACCAAGCACACCAAGTTCTTGGTTCTACAACACTTTGACAAAAAAGGATTTTGGCCAGAAAGTGTTGGAAATCAGGCTCAATGAAATATACTTGTTTTCATTTTGAGTCATGAATGTTATTGTGAGTTTTTAAACTGAAACTTGTAAGTGCCAAAAGACTCCTCTTTCCTGGCCCTGTAGCTTTCTTTATTTTTCTTTTTTACATAATGTTGTCTAGGAAAAAATTACATATGATCTTAATCTCCAGGCATGCCTTTTTTTTTCCAGAGAGAAACCAGTAGAACATTTACAGTAATTAACATACTTTCTATATTCTCATTTTGTTAATGATATCTTTTTGAAGGCAGTGCAGTAATTGCTGCCCACAGAGGTATGTACTCTGAAATAAATTAATGACCAATGACCAATAATGATTATAGATGTAATCATCCATTCTGAAATATAGGCTAGAATAGATGTTAGGAACAGTGTTGGAAGCCAAAATAAACTGCACTGGAACTGTACTGTTCCACAATGCTAAAATTATTTCAGCAGTTGATAGGAGAAATATAGTGAGTTCTCTTTCTAATCATATGTTAATGTTAGTAATTTTTCATTTTTTATTTCCAAAACATTTCTTCAACATACTGATACACTGAGTAAAAACCCAACCTACGCAAGCTCTGTTTATTTTTAATGAAACATGTTTTAGAAATATTAGTTTATTGTATCTGTTCATATTTTAAAGATTAATTTTCAAACCACCATTCAAATGATGTAAGCAGGAGTTTTTGAGTATCTCAACCCCAAACTTCTTTTTGGGCAATTTCACTTTGTAAAACAAAATACTGTGGATCAATAAAACCTGCTCCTATCTGTATAATTTTGTACAGGTATTTGCATACAGAACTAAAAAGGTTTAACAGTGGCAAGTCTGCAATAGATTAATATGCTCTTGCCATTCAAACTAAGCATAAAACATACATGGAAAGCTTATTTATTTTCATATTTAATAAAGCAAGAGTGGATCTTGTGGTTAGGGGAGATTTTTAAAAACAGAGGATTAAAACAGTACAGGAGTGATTTTTAAAAACCCAATCTGATTTAAGAGCATGATATTTATTTTTTTCAAACAGTGTGGGAAAAGTCTTGTTGAAACCCAATAATTTGGTTGTTTCCCAATAGGAGACAAACATCTTAAACACCTTAAATGTTTGACCCTTTGGCCTCCCAAAGTACACTTTGACTGTAGCAAACCTTAATATACACATGGTAATTGGGCTTAACATCTCTCCTGTCCTTGTCTCTAGACATACTGGGTCAAAACTAGAGGTGGGTAGATTCAGATGAGGCGTTAGGAAGAAGTTCTTCCCATGAGGGTGGGGAGACACTGGCACAGGTTGCCCAGAGAGGTGCTGGAAGCCCCATCCCTGGACATTTTGAAGGCCAGGCTGGATGGGGCTGTGAGCAACTGATCTAGTGGGAGGTGTCCCTGCCCGTGGCAGGGGGGTTGGAAAGAGATGATCTTTAAGGTCCCTTCCAACCCTGACAATTCTATGATTTAAGGAAATACAAGCTTTGAAAATAAGCTGACCTGGAAGAGTTCTGTACCTTGCACTGAACAGCAATAGACAGTGTAAAAGTTGCCCTTTCCTTAAATCTTCAGTGTTCTCATCTTTGAGACTGTGAATTTTGGAGGTAGGTGTAGAAGAAGAGAAGTATGAATTGAATTTTGACCTGAGATCTTCACATTGTTTAAGTTTACTCAAATTGATGGGTTTAGCTCTACTTGGGCTCTTGCTAAGATCCACTATCTTGCAGTGGGTTAGGTTCTGATTTTTCTCTCCAAGTTAACACCAGCATAAATAGAAAACATGCCCTGTAAGTGAGCAGTGTGGGGGGGGAGAGGATCTATAAAATCCAAATGTGGGTATAAGCAGCCACAAGTCCATTATCTGAAGTGGTTATGTCATCTTACACCAGCAGAAAACTCAGCTCTCTCTATTTGATTCCTAAATCTCACCTTACATCAGATGTTCAGAGGTTCAGATGAATAAGATATGTCTCTGTCAAGTGTGTTTTAAATTAAAAGCTAGTGAAAATCATGTCTCTCAATTTCTGGATGACAGTCTCGGAAAATGTGTTTCAACTGGCAGCTACCCTCTTCCTATTTTACTCCACCCTCACCAAGAAAGCAGCATCCAGGGATGTCGGAGCTGATATTCTCAACAAAAACAATAACCTCTCTTTGGTTCCTCTTCCCTGTTTTGTTCTGGGTGCTGAGAGGTGGCTTTGAAAGGGCAGCGTGTATAAGGCAGAAATATTTCTTGAGGGTATGGGGAGGATGTTCTCTCTTTTGAAGGAAACCAAGACTTCCAACTGATTTTAATTTTATTTTTAATGTTCATGGGAACCAGTCTTACATGCCTGGCTGAATTCAGAGTTTGGATTTTTGGCAGGTTTTTATTTGAGCCCAGCTTGGCTGTTTTTCAAAACGTCCAGATTGCTCATATTAAATCTGAATAAGCACTACCCACTAGTTTAATCAGAGTCATCTGGTACACCTCTAATTAGTGTTAGTTAAAGTTGAAATTCATAATAACACAAAATGCTGCATTTTTGGGAGGTATTCAGTAAACTCCTGCATGTAAAATTGTAAGAGGGGA
The DNA here is from genome assembly GCA_013401335.1 of Brachypteracias leptosomus. Classification (NCBI taxonomy): domain Eukaryota; kingdom Metazoa; phylum Chordata; class Aves; order Coraciiformes; family Brachypteraciidae; genus Brachypteracias; species Brachypteracias leptosomus. The sequence goes on from VYZX01029758.1 coordinate 56,137, forward strand.
AAATATCTTTTGCAATATTAAAAAAATTGGAATACATGAGTTATGATGACAATAACACAATGGTAACACAATAAGGCTAAGTTCCTGAAAAATGTTGTGAAAACAAGTATTTATCCTCTTAGGTATGCATATAAATACAATATGTGGAGATACAAATGCATTTATGAACTTTAATTGGTCCTGCTAATCTAATAATTGGCTATAACTGTATATTGTGCACAAACCAGTAAAACATGTCCACATCTGGGAGTATTTCAGCTATTACCAAATAAGCATGTGACATTTTGGGTTAGGATATAAATTGTTTTCTAGTCTTAACCCATTGCAGTAAATGATATGTAAACAAAGTGTTATAAAAGCATCTTTCTGTTTGAAATCAATGTAAGTGTTGCCTGAGTCAGAACCAGACCATTAGGATGTTACTAAAAGATGAAGCTTGACAATTACTATACTCGTGCAATTATTGGCTCTAAAGGATTAATCCTTCCAACAAACCAATTTTTTTTTTTTTTGTATTACAATCTATACTGCTGTGGTGCCTGTTTTTCTTGAATTCTCTGAATTCTTGCCTTTGAAGATGTTTAACTTACTATATTGAGATCTAGACCAATTAAACCAGCAAGCCCTGCAGTTGAATAGTTTTATTAAAATGTTCCCCAAATGAAGGATGCTAGGTTTCTGATTTTGGTTTTTTGGGGTCACTTCTAAATCCTAGAGGATTGGTGAACTCTAGACTTACATTTTTCAGATGAGCTATTGTTTTTACATGTATAATGTAACAATAGCACAAAAGAGTGTCCAAGTGTTTACTCAGATTTAGATCTTACCTCAGACATTCTTGTTTCTCAATCATGCTTCAATTGATACTCTGGACATAGAAATATCATTTATATTATTTCTTTTTTTTTTTTTTTTTCCTGGACACATTTCAACTTCACCATTCAAGGATTGAATGGCTGGTGATTACAGAGTTGTTTTTTTTCAAGGGCATCTGTTCTTAGCCACAGCTGAGGATGGGGCCCACTGAGCTGACTGGAAGGATCCACCTAGAATTTGTTGAATTAAGTCCTTGCACCTGGATATAATTGTCATGCTGCTGTGCTGGGGTTTTCTTAAGCTACTGGTAAAACAAATTAGCTCAATTTAAACTGGCATCCAGTAGGGAAGCAACAACTCACCTCATATAATGTTTTTCAAATAATTATTTTCCTATTGCCAGTTTTGCTTCATGAATATTTTCCTAAAGGCAGGATGAATTGTTGGATTTTTTTTTTTAGGTTGAACATGAGAAGCAGCAAAAAACATTCTCTTCTGCATATTTGCTAAGTTACAAGTAGTATTAGAGTAGTATGTGATTATTGATTTTATGTGACTGTATCTTATGTATATAAATATTAACAAATAGGTAACAGCAGATAAAACGAATAAAAATATGCAGTATAATAGCAACAACCCTCACCCTTCCAAAATCCCCAAACTGGTCTCAATACATATACTTCATGTACTTTTTTCCAGATTTAGCACTGTAATGGTGTAAGCACTTTTACATTTGGGAAAGATTCATGCAAGTTTGGGGTTTTGTGGAACAGTAGACAAAGGTAGTCACTTATGTCTGACATGGGAATTTGTATAAATACCATGGGATCTCATTTCCTTACGTATTTTAGAGCTGTTTGAACTTGGCAACAAACTTCACAAGCTTCCTGGAAGGTCTATGAAGGTTCATTGCCTCAATTGGACTTGCAGTGGTAAGACTTTGCATGAATCCTTGGAATGTGTGCATCTGTGTTAGCTTCAGCTTCTCATAATATTCTCCAAATGTAGACTCTGGGGGGAAAACAATGAAAAATCATCTCTTCACTGAGCATTTCAGGATGACTTTTGAAATGGAAGAAATTGTACTTTCTACACTGCTCTAAATATGAATTATATTTTATTAGTAGGTGACATGCTAGTTTGGAGAAGAGAAGGGTGTGTTCACTAAGCATGGATGGTAACTTTTGATGCGTCTCTGGAATCACCCCAGTGTAGCTGCTTCAGCTGCTGACCAAAGATGTTCTTGTGACCTGGTAATGTCACCGTGGAGACCAACTTAAATTGCTTTCTAAGACACTGCTCAGTTGGCTAAAGAATAACAGCACGAACTGAAGCTGCTTCATGTTTATTATATTTTAACTAACAATATAAAATATTTTGTGAGCTCAAGAATATGTTTTATTTTAACAAACGGACTCCTGATCACCCTCTTAGAGACTGTGGCAGAAATATAGATGTACATATTATCATAAACCATCCTCTAAGCCACACTCTCTTTTAATATTGGGCAGACTCAAATGCAACAGGAATGTGAATGAGGAAAGCAGTGCTTTTTTGAAGGATGGCAAAATATCCAGAGATCAAAAGTTAAATGTAGACGTTGCTGTCAGTCCTTCAGCTGTGCAGGGAATTTCAAATTTGGGAGAGTGTGTGTGTGTAGTGGCAGGGGCAAGTGTGGACATTTCTGTGGCTCTTGATGAGTTTAACTTGTGCAAGCATTAGCTTAAGGAGAACCTCCATGTGTCACAAATTCTGTTAGCTGAAGAGCTGTGTATGTGGCACTGAGACTAGTGGGAAACTGCTAAATGCATATGGTCCTGTGTGAGGGCAGCTCTCAAACAGCAGCTGGTTCCTAACTGGGGACAGTTTAAAGGTGTAGGGCAGTTGGTTGTTTTTAAATGACCTCTGTTATAAAGCAAATTTTGTTTTCTAGCTGCTGGGCTTGGGTCTTGATTACAGTGCAGGCTGTTTGCACCGCTCCAGCAGTGTAACAGGCACTCCTCTGTGGCATGGATTTGCCATCAGGGCTCCAGCCGGAGGCTCAGCATGGACCCAGGGTGCAGAAAATTCACAGAGCAAAAGGGGCCAGCACATAAAATAACATTGACTGAATTATCATTATGTGCTCTGTGGAAGAGGAGACCACAGGAGAGAGTCACTATACTCATTGTACCAATGCACACCCAGAGAGAAATTTTTCTTTCAACTGTGATCGCCCTGAATCAATGCACACGAGAATGGGCAAGCAAGTTGCTTTCATGCAATATTCCTTTTTATAAGCTCATTTTTCTTGAGCTTCAGGGGAAAGAAAAAACCTTCAGTTTTCCTTCAAAGTTGTGTAACAACTGTGGCTAGTGTAAAGGTTGCCTTGCCTCCTCTCCACACTCATTCTCCTGTCCAGGCTTTCAAGGAGGAGAAAGCAGGAAAAACCAGTAGCAAACTGAGCTTAAGGTTTTGTTTTGTTTTGGGTTTTTTTTATGTGATGATAATCTTAGGCCTGCACTTAGAGAGAGGCTTCCAGTGGGAAATTAAGCTAAACTGAAAAGCATAACAAAACCCAAATCATCTTGACTGCAAGAATTCCTCCAGTGTTTTAGTCTTTAATGCTTATTAATAGAGACAAAACTAAACCCAAAAGGAAGCTAGCAATATCCTATTCTTTTCCTTTTTTTTTGTTATAGAGTGTATTTTTGTTTAGTAAACTCCATGTCAGATCTTCTAATTTAATTATTGAACTCACAATGTGAATAAACGTACAGACATGACTAATAGCGTTCTCTTATAATTTCATTACCGGGTAATAGACACGTGGTTTTTAAAATAGATTTTTTTTTTTTTCCTTCTGTTATAGAGTGTTTATAATATAAATGAACTCTCTCATCTTACCTTCTTTTTCTCCTTATCCTCTTTTCATTTCTTTTTAGATCTGATTCCTAGAAAAATGTGAGCAATGCGTGCCACTGATTTGGGTCATCTGCACGCAATTCAAAAGGAAAAGGTGATTTTTTTTCATTGCTTGCCAAGTAAGTGGGAGAGGTGTAGGGAAAAAGTGGATTTATGCATAAAACGCCAAACTCCAGATGAAAGGACGGGCCTCTTTTATCATGGGAGAAAGAATCCATCTGCAATAATTACCAGTCAGACTATCTGCACACTACGTTCCTTGGTGACATCTGAGAACTGCTGCACTTCTTGAGCCACTAGCCTCTATATAGCAACCAGCATCAATCCTGAATGAAAAAATTGGCCCAGCCGCTGGTGAATGGCACTCAGTAGGTCTCCCATTGAACTATGCTGCGAAACAATGATGCACATTGGTAAATCACCGTGTGCTCCTTTCACTTCTTATGCATATCCCATACTGGACAGCTTCCATTCACTCTGGCACCCACTGCAAACAAATGTAACTATGCATCAGAGATGAAAGTGAAAATGCATATGTTAAATCCCAAATGGAAGCAGAAGAGTGTAATATATACATAGTTGCTTAGCAACAAACATGTTTTGGCCACAGGAACGGTGACATCAGTCAGAGGAGCAGAGGCAAGCTGCTCTGCCCTCCTTCTCTCTCTCCCTAGAAGCTTCAGAAAGGTCTTTCCTTATTTCTTTCAGAGCAGAAGAGAGGGGGCTATTGTAGACGTTTGTTTATGCTATTAATGCAACAGACTGTAGGACAACTGGACTTTTCTTTGAGCAAGGAAACCTGTTTTCCTTCTGGGTGCCCATTGTACTGGTGTGTGCCCTCCCCTACAGCCAGGTGTTCTGATCCCCGCTTTATGGCTCACTGCAGAGTTCCCCTTGGCAGAAATGCTCAGATAGGAAAAATGAAGTGCTAAGTCTGAAATACAAACTACTGGAATTTAAAAAAAAAATAAATAAATGGTGTCGCTTGCTGGTTTTGATCCTATCATGCCTTTCACTTCAGCTTGTAGAAGCTTTTATTCTACTGCCATTTCACACTCATCTGCTCTGTAGTTTTTCAGGAAACCAAGCGGTATTTATTTCAGTAAATCACAGAGTAACTACAGCTGGTAGATAGGGATTTATTAATCCCATTTTAGATGGTCTGAATGTTTCTTATTTCCTTTTCCCCTTCTCTTCGTTTCCTGCAAGCTCTAAGGTGCCTGCTCTCAAGCCCTCTGCAATGAGAGGCAAAGGAGGGAGCAGGCAAGTCCTGGCTCAAGTTCCGTGCACCCTTCAGTGCAAGTAGCTCCTATTGACACAAATGTGAGCTCCATGTGTAGCTGGCACATAATGTGCCTCATGCTTTCAGCAGCCTGCTTGCTCCACTGGACCATAGCATCTTTCATGTATAGAAATATTGCACATTTGGGTTCAAATTGATCTGCCACTCTGGCTTGCTGCAGACATATCCCTGAATACATTATTTTTGAGTGTTTCCTTTTAATTTAATGTAATGAATGTACTTTGGTGGATCCCCAGTGGGGGGAAAGAATGTTTCAGGCATGCACTTCTCTTTGCAAAGAAGGCTTTCTTGACAGTGTGAGAGATATGTAGGAATGCAATACATATTGAAGAACTCAAATGAAATTAAAATCATGGATGCAAGCAGGGTTAAAGAACCATTATGATAAAATAAGGCCTTTATTTCTATTCATAGAGCTATTATGTAGATAGTGTTTTACTTGCTCTCATTTTCTGTGAATTCATAGAGACCCTTTTTCATGTGCTAGCACATATCAAATTGACAAGGTATAACCAATAATATCTTGCACTTACTATCCGATAAGTTTTGGGGAAAAAAGTGTTCTGAAAAGATGGAGAAATTTGTGACCAGATGTGGTGAGGCCTCTGAGCAGACAATGAGGTCATCATGGAAGGGTGGATCAAAACAAAAAGGAAGACAAAAAGGTTGTAGGAAAACAGGAATAAGTGTAATATTGATTCTTTCTGAAGAGAAAGAATATTTCCTTCTCCTGAAGCACCAAGAAAATTAAACAGGAGCTGGAAGGATACAGCTGATGTCTGGAACAAGAGGTTGCAGTGGATTCTTGTCTTCATTTTCTGTCTGTGACTTAAAGCAATTCTTCCTAGCATGGCTTTCAGCCTGAATGGGATGTAGCCTGATTCTACAGAAATCAAAATAACATATGGATCTGAAGTTCCTGGCTGGCTCCATGAGTAAGTGAGACTGGGATCCCATATCTGAGTTTTGTGAAGTTAGCAGCTTCAGCAATTAAGTGATATTTGTTGGCTGGGGATCAACCCAAGAAACTCTCCTGATATGTTGCTGTGCTTTTCCCTCTGTAAACTCTTCTTTTTTTAATTTGTGAAATGAATTACTATATCAGCTGAAAAGATAATTAAACTAGCAACCAAAATAGATGTTTTAAAGGCCTGTTAGATTGCTAGTATTTTAAATGTGAATAATCAAAAATTTTAATGGTAATTGCTCTCATTGAGTAAAACAAGATTTTACAATTCACATTAGTTACTGAACTCTAATTTATTTCCCAGCGTATACATTTTAGTTTATATCTCTGTGACTCTACTCTTTAACCATAGGCTCAATGGTTTGTCAAGCATTGGCTTTCTGAGAAGTGTAATTTTAATATTTTCCTAATGGAATTATTGTCTTTTATGCTTACCTACATAGAGAGGTTGTTTCATTTTAAAAAAGATGTATCTCAAGGTTATGAATCTATTTGTGCTTTTAGTAGTTATATTATGAAGATCCAACCAAATGCAAAATGTCTGTAAAAATATCTTGAAGGTTATTAATAACTTTGCTTTGTATTTCAATCTGTCAATGGTTTCCCTGAAAGGTGGGACAGAAATAGAAGAAATACTGTATTGGAAACCACAGGAAGATTCATGTCACAATACCTGTGACAAGTTCACATCCTGAGGAGTAAAGATTGAGTTTACAAGATTAATAAGAAGGGAAAAGCTGGAATGGAACCATGCAAGTTCTGAGTGTCAGTAAGTTCTGCTGTATGATCTCTAGTTTTCTGTCCCTCCATCTTCTAGACAGATGACATCTCTGCCCCACATCATTGCATTTGTTTTCATATCTGGAATAGGATCTGTACAGACTGTACTTTCATGTCACTTGGAGTCACTTTGATATTTTCAGCAACAGTACTAGGCAGTAATATGGTCAGATAACTTGAATTTAAGCAAGACTTCTGAAACTGTTTCACTATTCACGTGTGCCTCATCAAGACTCACTAAATTTCTTACAGGAAAAATGATGAATACCTTGGACCTTCTCTTGGTAAGTTCCTAAGCTAAGCTAAGGAAACACAGTCTTGATGAAACCTGCCATAAGATGGGTGTTTTCCCAGTTGGAAAACCATACTGGGAGATCAGTTATCAATGAGACACTGTACAAGCAGAAATCTGGGCCAGGGAGCATCCTATGCTTCAATCTGGTCTCACTGGTTAGTGTCAGTAGTGTCCTGGATGAGAGAATTGTTTGTGCTCATTCCATCCACAAAGAACATGAGCCTGCCAAAGCTGCAGGTATGTTGGAGAGTGGAACTGGAAATCAGATCGGAGAAATTATCGGAAAAAAATGTTATTCACTGGGGAGAGAAAGTAAAAGGTACTTACTGTTTATACAGAAGAAAAGTCAGCTGCAGAAATGCAGAATGGACAGCAAAATATTTGATTCTAAAGAAAATAATAGCAAAGTTATAAGTTCAACCTGTACTTAAGCCTACAACAAAAGGATGTTGTGAAAAAGAAAAATATATTACTGAAGTTGGTTTTTTTCAATGAGCATAACCTGGAAGACAGGTGTATGTGTCCTTCTAGCTTGCTCAACATGAGCAAGTTTTGGGTATTGCTTTCCAGAAAGGACATGGGACAAAGAAGACAACCCTGAGCCAAGTGGTCAGAACAGCCAACAGGGAAATTGGAAGGACGGGGGCTATACACAGTGTACAAAAGGGAGCACAACAGTCCTCAAACAGGTAAGAAGCTGCTGCAGAGAGGAAATAAATTATTTGTTGAACACTTTTTGTCTGAATTGCTAAGAAAATACTGACTTAAATTACTCTGAGAAAAAAATAGGTTAGCCATTATAAAAGTCATAATTAAAGAACAGACCTGATTGCATTGGGAAAATGTGTGTATTTCCACTGCTGAAGGACTCAAAAAAACTAGTTAAATAAATGTCTGCCAAAAATAGCGTAGGTACAGTTGGGTTTGACCTCTTAAAATATTTTTCAGCTCTGCTTTCTATTATTTTCTCCAAGTGGCTTCTGCTGCTTGGATGTTTGTTGGTAAAGCCAGAAATCAAAATAATAATGTAGAAGCTGAAGCCTGTAAACACAGAGGATCTGGTATGGTTTCTAGTCAAGCCATTTAGCCTCTAGTGGAAAATGCCAAGATATGTGTTTTGGAAGACTTGTAGGGCACATAGCTGCATGTCAGCCTATTTCAATTAGTGTGTTGAAATGGTGGATTACACATCTCTATAACAATTAAATTGGTCCCATCCCTGAAATTATAACAAGCCTGAGGATCCCATGGAAAAATCAAATCTTGAGCACCTCAGTTTCAGGGGCCTGGGAGCCTTGGTTGTGTAGTTTTCTGAAGATAGTCTTACTCTCTTAAGTGCCTGTGTTCAGACCATTTAAACATGGAGTTTAGAGAAATGTTGAGTGTTTAATGATACAGCTGCCCCTCTGTAATGTCTAGTTTGTGGTACACTCTAACACACCATCCACTTATAATCATCACATGCCCCAGATAGGAGGTTGGGTGAGCTGATGATTTGTGGTTTTCCTTGCGTGCTCAGCTACCTCCCTCTTTTGAGCCTGCTCTCCTCCTTCAAATCCATCTATGGCTCCTGCCACCACATCTTTGCCTTCCCCAAGCTCTGGGGAGGTCTAGCACATTACAGGCTGAGACTGAAAAATTTCTCAGATTTCCTTATGTTTGCTTTGTGCCAGTTAGTGGGGGATGCCAGTGTCTCTGAAGCTGTTGATCACCATTGTGGTCTCTTCTACTGATTGTGTGCTGTATACGAGTAGCAGCCACAGGCAGATGCAGAAGATCAGCTCATGGTCTTTCCTGGTCACCCCTCTGCATGCTCGGCCCATGAGTGAGCAGGTTGTGGACAGGCTCTGAGAGACACAGAAATTCAGGTGGTTGTCCAGAGGGAGGCTGAGCTCTGACAGGTCTTCCCACCCAGTGTTGGGTGGTGAGTAATCCCCAGGGGAAAAAGCAAATGTGGAGATGAGACCACATAGAATTCAGGCAGCTTCCCTGGGGATGAAGGTTTAACCCTCTGTGTGTAGACCCACACTCTAGCATGAATGCAGTGACATTTGTTTCTCCAACATCTCCCCCAAAAACTGTGCTTCAAGATGTCTCACTTGTCAGATGTGGGTAGATCTGGCACTGCGTTTCTTGTGGACCAAAGCACAGACAGAGTTCTTGGGAAAAGGTCTCAGGAGATGTTATTTCCATAACTCTCATCCTCAGGGACTAGGGGGAGGGGAAGATTTGTGAGGCTAGATATTATAAAAAGCAAAAAATGAAGTACTGGTTTCAAGATATCTACAAAAGTCAGTGGCATCACCATGTCACTAGATTTGTTGCTTCAGCTTTTAATGCAATTTGTGATGTGACAGACACTGAAGGCTGGAGGACAACTCCAACAACTTCTACCAGCAGTCCTTAATCATAGAATCATAGAACGTTTCAGGCTGGAAAGGACCTCTAGAGGTCATCTTGTCCAACCTCCCTACACAAGTAGGGGACATCTCAACCTAGGTCAGGCTGCTCAGAGCCCCATTAAGCCTGACCTTGAAGGACTCCAGGGATGAGGCCTCCAGCGTCTCTCTGGGCAGCCCATTCCACTGATCTATCACCCTCATATTAAAGAACTTTTTTCTAATATCCAGCCTAAATCTCTCCTTTCCTAGCTTAAAACCATCACTCCTGGTCCTATCATTAAACCCCCTTTTGAATAGACCTTCAATAGAACTTAATCCCTGGCACACTGGCTCCTCCTCTCCCTCTGCCTGTCCTCATCTCTCACAGCTCCTGAGGACCATGCCAGCCAGCACAGAAAATGCAAACAAAGTATTTTTGTACCATGGGGGTACCAGAGGGGCTGCAGCATGTCAGGGAGGGCAGCCACCTCTTGCTGCCACGCCATGAAGCTCTTCATGTGGTTTTAGGTGACAAGAGGGCATCACAAAAGCTGGGTGCACAGGAGCTGCTCCCCACTTATGCCCATGCTACATTTTGATTGACAGCCAAGAAATAAAAAGCAGACATGTTTTAGGAGGTGCAAAGGCAGTAGCAGCAGCATTCCTGAGGTTCAGGGGGTTTTCAGTGCCTCTTTCGAGAGAGGACAATTGGTGGGATGGTAACAGACTTCATTGTCCCCTGCTTGATATTTTGCTTTGCTGCTGTTTCAGCAGGGGGGAACCTTTGGCATGGGTGCTTTTGAAAGGCAAGGCTTAGAGGCCCATCTTCTGGCCTGCATCAAAAATAATTTGTATTTTTTTGAAATTTCCAGATAAATGAAACTTCTGCATTATTTAAGGCAACATCAATGTGCATGAAACAAAATGAATTTTAAATGGAAGGTAGTTTGAAATGAAAATATTCTTTTCAGACGAGGCCCGAATAAAATGATTTGAAACTTCTCTGCTCTGTTTTGTTTAGAAAGTGCAGTGCTGCTGAAATGGACCTATTCCTTGAGAAGTTTTCTGTTTTGAAAAAGCATCTTTTTCTACCTGAAAAACACCACCCAGCTCCAGTTAGAAGCCACCAGCCTTAGTGTCTTGTGGTGGGAATTTTCTGAGGTGCATAAATCATTTGGGTAGTTACAAACTCTTTACACAGAACCAGATTTATCACATTTAATGTCTTATTAAATATTGGTTGAACAACTCATATTAAATCCTATGTACTATATTTTTTTTTCCTGATCAGTTCCATATTTATAGCATTAATCATTTCTCTGCAGTTAATTAAAAGAATTGATGGCTCTTGGGGTTTCTTAAGCTGATCCTTAAAATAAGTTTATCAAACAAGATCTCCATTACCCCAATCAGACACCATCACAATAGCAGTGCAGAGGCCAAAGAGACAGAAGCACAGATCCAGAGAGTATCCACAAGGACAAGACAAATTAAAAAAGCAATATTTTGAGCTTGTGTCTCAGAGGGATGGGGAAATAATAGCAATATAATCGAGGGAGTGTTTGTGGGGCCCTTGTAGTTTAAAAACCTTTTGCCTCAGCCTAGCTAATACTGTGAAACAAGGATGCTGATTACGTGACCAATTGTTTAGCATGTGTTTCTAAACTGGTTTATAATTACCAAATTAATCTCTCTGAGGTATTAAAAGCCTATTTGCACGATCTTTGTAAAACCAAAAGGGAAGCGAAGCACTTTACCTGTGTTGATACAGAGCCCTGCAAATAGCAACTATTTGTTTTTGTAGCTGTTGTGGCTCTGGGAACAAGTAAATATAAACAGCAGGAAACACAAATACAGAGGCAGTGCAATTGGAGGCTGTCAGGAAGCAGTATGGTGGCTTCAGGAGCTGAATTCGGCTTGAAATAAGCTTTGTCTCAGTATGCGTAAGAGGCTTTGGCACTGTATCAGACCTCTGGGGAAGCCACTCAGCAGGGTGGGGATTACTATAGTTTGTGCTTCCCAATTCACAGCAAACTTGCTTCCCTGTCATACTCGTGCATTAACTCTCTCTGTCCCACCTCGGCGCGTTTCGTGGGGGATTTGTTCACTTTCTAGCAAAACAGCCTGACATCTGCTCGGTGAGGGTGGAGGAGAAAAGCCCCCAGCACACATGAGTGAGCGGCTGCAGAGCGCTTCCCTCCGTGGTGAGTGAGCCAGGCACAAAGATGGCTAATTTTGCCAGGCTGGATAATTCTCCTCTGCAATGGATGTGCTGTAGTTGCTTTGACAATACCATCTGAAATGCAAATGAATTATGCCTGCGTATAATAGCTGGCAGTGTGGTGTAGACTTGCTGCTGGTATAAACTTCCCCCTAATTATTTTTTCTCTCTCTCTCTGCGAACACATGGACTCTACTCCTCTCTCCTTTGAGGTTTCGCAAGGGTTAATTTCCTCTTAGCTGTGGGAATATTTTGCGTTAGGAGAAACTCCATGGTTATTCCTAACACATGACTATCAAAGAGTCAGATTAGCCGAGGGGGAGGGGAAAGGCTCCTGAGTTTGCACTTCCTGTCTCTTAATAAAGCTGAGATTCCAGAAGTATTTAATATCATTGTGGTTTACATAGGAAATTGTCTGAACACTCTTAGTAAGTAACTGAATATATGGCTGCTATATTGAATGCTGTTTGTCCGAGATAATTTTTCTTTCAGTCATGTTAGATGTTGGAAAATGTAAAGACAGAATCTCGTTAGGGTGCACAGCTAAACAGGCAACTACAAAATACAGTTTAAAAAATTTAAATATCTAAAATGCATTGAGAAATGTGAGGTGCACCAGTGCTAAAGAAACAACAGCAATTGTTTTATATGTACTGCTAAGGCAATAAAATGTGGATTCCTTATGTAGGTCCAAATGTAGCAGCTGGATTTGGCTTTATGAACCATGAAAAATAGTTCCCATCTGGAAGTTGATGTTGAATAAAGATGCAACAGTAAGGCTGCATCTTACATGTAACGTTTATACATTTCCAACTCAGTACAGCACTAGCATTGGAGAGGAAAGAGAGAGAGGGAGGGGGAGGTGGGAACATACAAATCAGAAGCCTTTGGCCATCATTTTTATGCGTATTCTTTAATTTAGGAGCCTCAGGTTTTGGCTGCTGGGTTTATTTTTTTTATTTTTTTTTTTTTTGTAGGATAACCCTACCAATAGTCAACACTGTACAAGTAAGAGAAGACTTCCACCACATTCACTGTTTCAAAGACCATCATTTCCATCTCTCTGTCAGATAAGTAAAAAAGTAATTATGTCACTATTTTGTGATATTAATCTCCCAAAGCATTGCTATAGCTGCACCCCCCCTTCCTGCTTTTAAAAGTCCATACACAGAGGCTGCAAATCAGGAAATCTGTTTCAAAGTGGCTGCAGAGCTGAAACTGGCCCTTTGCTCTGCACCTGCACCCTGTCATGGACAATGTTTGCAACATGCAAATCCCACGTTTTCATCTCCAAATCCCCCAATCATAAGGTGCCTGGGAGATCCTACTTCCTCTCACTCAAAAATATGAAGTTCCAGTTTAGAGAGGGTTTCTAAAAAATCTGACCTCAGACAAAACTCTATTAATTCTTAAAGGGTTTTGTGAAATTCAGGACACCCCAAGGATTTTTAAAATTCAAATTATATACATGCATAGTCCATGCTAAAACCTCACACTGTAAATAAGGTTGTAAATTTTTATTAATAACATAAGGCAACAAAAAGCCAATAAAGGAATGAAGTTTGAACATTTTATTGGCCCTTTTTTCTTCCTTGAGCAAGAATGATTTCTAATTCAAGACGAAGTGTTAGAAGACGTGATGATCCCCTTTGGCTTTTGCCTAGAAGCTGTTGTGAGGTTTCTTTAGCTATGAGACTTCCATGGTGGCCCCAGCCCTGCAGTACATCTGGCTGGAAAGATTTCCTGTGTTCTCCTAAAAGGGTGCTGTTATTGTTCCTGTTGCCCTGGCCATTTCCATCAGCCTTTAAAATGAACCCAGGTTCATTCACACCCATGTTGCAAAGCAGACATTTTAAAGGTGGGGGGAAGCTATAAAATCAAAGTTGGATGTCGCAGGTATTCACAGGCATCAGACCATGGGAATCTTGAAGTGCCCTTAATCCCCATTTGCCATGCATTTGAAATAACGATGCACCCTGATGCTTGCAAACTGTATTACTTGAACATAGGAAATAAGAACCACATATGTTTAATATATTAACATGTGCAATATTTGCTGGGCACATGTGGCTCACTGATGTGATCATAGGCTTTCCTCAAGCTAGCTCTTCAAACCAGAGAGCAGTGTCACCCTTTCACCTCTTGATATCCTGAGATCCCACACCTACACTGCACGCTCCTGCTTATACAGATAAGTCCCCTGCTGAGGAGGGCTCTAGAGGTTTGTCCCAGGAAGGTGTGTGGTTGTGTTTGTGTCTGTGCAGGCACAAGAGAGGGCACAACCCCTTTGAAAGCAATTGTGCCACAGCTTAAAAAATCTGTCACGGTCCTTTTCGGAGGAGTTTCTGAAGCTTAGGTGAACATGTTTGACTTTAGCAGTCTCTTTTTTGTGGAGAGATCTTGGAGTTTCTGGCAGATACTCTTCAGACCAGGTGGTTCATCTGAATTTGCAAGTGAGAGCAGGGAAAGCAATCTCCCTCACCCCTCGGAAAATGAGGAAAAGGCACCATGTTTGTTGCTCCTTGATTAAAAGCTTCCTTAATAGTAAGGTGTGATAATAGCATTATGACATTTCTGCTCCTTCTGCCTGGCAGACAGTGGGTTCCAAGTCCTTGACCCCCTTTGGCCTGGCAGCAAGAGGAAAAGCAAAGGGTTACATCCATAGGAATGGGTTTTTCAGCCCATTGGGTTCAGGCATCTGTTCCTTTCTCACCTGGCCTAAGCAGAGCAGATGATCAGACATTATCTACTTTATCTATGCCTTGAGCTTGCTCTGGATTCAGTAGAAAGCCCATAAACATTCATTAACTCCACTGTCCAGCCTCCATAAAAAACCCAAAACACCTGGAGCAAGGCTATGATGCTGATTATGGCACATGAAGAGGCGACTACCTCTCTTCACTGTATATTTACATTTATTGTTCAAGTTAGTTTTGTAATTAAAGTCACATAAAAAAATTAAATACCCAGGCTTCCAAGTCCCAGATCTCTTTCTATCCTCAAATTTGCAGGGAAAAAAGATTTTTGCACAGAGGTTATTTCTATTCTCAGTTGCAGAATCTCCATTTTTTCCCATTGTTTAATTCACGTGCATGCAAATGTAGGTTTTGTGCAAGCCTTGGCAGGAGATGCTCTGGAAGTTGTTGCTGCTGCTGAACAATTTAAGCAGCTAGGTTGGCAATCCCTTCCCAAACTGCTAAATCTAGGCCAGGGTTTAGGCCAGACCTGTGTGGTGCTGTTAGAAAGCATAGGTTGTGTGCAGTTAGCCTGGGAGCTGGAGAGCAGAGAGCTCCAGTCCTGCCCGTGTCCAGTGGCTTTAATAAAGAATCCCATTTATATTCATTACTGCAACCAAGCCCTGTCTCTAATCTATCGCAAGGGACGCTACAGATATATTATTTCTTTGTAGTCTCAAAATGCTCAGATGGTTTTTAACCTTATTAAAGGTAAACCTCTTAAATGTGCTTCTGAAGCAAAACTTTGAGCAATAAGCTCCCCAAAAAGTGCAAGATTTACAAAGCAGATTTATGGCTATGTGGCGAGTTAAGTAACATTTCTCCCAGCATCTCGTTTGCCAAAATTAGAGGTAATTCCCTGCTTCAGCTGAACAGGGAGCTTTAGGAATGTCTACTGTGCTGGTAGATCAGCTCGTTAGTGCTCTAAGAAGCAAGACAGCAAAGTGTTAACCTACCTGGATGATTTTCTAATGGTTGTTGCATTTCAGGAACCAGTAAAACTTTGTTTGAATTACAGAATGTCTCAAAGGCCTTAGGATTTCACGTCAGCTATTTGGGAATAAAATTGGTCATGACCTCCCAGACACAATATCTCAATTTTCTAATAGAACCAAACCCCAAGTTCTTTTAAAAGGTTAAACCACAATCACATGTACTATGGCCCCCTGCAACTATGTGAGTTTTTCCAAGTGTGCAGGTACCATCTCGGTATTTACAAGTAAAAGATCAGCCTGGGTGCTTCTGAGCCACTGTGATACCAGGTACAGTGCACGTGGCAGTTTATTTCACACAAAATAAAGCATACAGGTACAGAAGGTAGAGGCGATTAGAATATTAGATGAATCTAATACTAAAAGAAGTCAGATCCTCCTAGTCTGGTTACGGAAAGAGAAAATACTGCATAGACTGGACTTTGATTTCAGGCTTATTTTCTGAGCTGAAAGTGTATTTTTTTGATTGCTATTTTAGATAGGGCCAGCTGGAAACTAAGCAAGGGGGAGACTGACCAGAACCCCCTCTAAGCTTGCAGTACTTCATTTTACAGGATCAGCAAAAGCAAAATGTTATGAGAGAGTATAGAATTAGAAGCCAATCAATGGAGAAAGAAAAATGGTCTTAGAAATATCACTTGTTTGCATCTCAGAAGCAGTGATTCCTCTTTTTGCATTCTAGACAAAATAAGA
Source organism: Brachypteracias leptosomus (assembly GCA_013401335.1). Lineage (NCBI taxonomy): Eukaryota > Metazoa > Chordata > Aves > Coraciiformes > Brachypteraciidae > Brachypteracias > Brachypteracias leptosomus. The sequence continues at coordinate 72,224 of VYZX01029758.1, forward strand.
ATTCTAGAGTGGAGCCTTTTCCCAGCTCCTGACCCTAGGATAGGACATGTATATTCTGGCAATTTGGCTGGCTACACCAGCTGAAAATGAGCAAATCTACACTGTGAAATCCTGTAGCTAGACAAGAAAAACAAAATTGTCTGTCTCTAGGCAGCCTGGTACAAAATATAGTTGAGGGCTACATTTTCCCTAGGCAGAGAAAGCAGAAGTTGGACGAGTGTTTGCTCCATCTGCCTATTTTCAACAACAGTGTTCAAAGTGACCAGAAAATACTTCAAAATAATGTACAAGTGTTCCTCTACAGGCTTTGCTACATGTTTTAAGTACATATTCCTAAATGGATGCATGCTGCTTTTGTCTCACCTGGCAATGCAATGCTACGGACAGCAAAGTTTTTCATCTCATCAGTGGTATCCTCCAGATACCAGTGATTGGCAATCCTATGAAGAAAGGATTTCCATGAGTCACGGTGATTTATAACATGAATCCATTTAAAATAGATTTGTAACTTTTCTATTAAATGGAAATGTGTGGAATAAAGTATGAAGCAATGTTCAGGTGGATTTATGCTATGCATTTATATAAATATGAAGTGTCTACAACAATTCATTTGCAGAAAATTTGCCCTTATGTCTGCATTTCTTTGAGATCCTTTTATGTATTTTTAAAGTACTAGGTGTTAAAGTATCCATGCTGTAAATTATATTCTGGCCTATAAGCTTTTAACTTGGCAATAGATCTACCTGCAGTGAGGTCTGTATTACCTGAGAGAGAATCTTGTTCTAAATATGTATTGCCTTCAAAGCAATAGATACCATCCTTGAAGTCTGGGTTTGTTGATGCCTTGTCAAATACTTTGAAGAAGGAAGTCTCAGGGTGCATTTGTAAACTTGGTACTTGGCAGAAAAAGGATTGTGAAGGTAAAAAGTAATGCAGTACCAGGTTCTTGATCTGGTTTCGGGTGATATCCCACATGTGTGAGGGGTAAAACTGTTTTTGTTAGACTTGCATAGTGATTAATCAGAGGAAAACCAAGGACACTGATTCGTGTGTGACTTGCACAAAATCCATGGATATATCCAGCTGCCTTCAGACAGGACTGACCTCTGGGGGAAAAGGCAGGGAGTGTGTCTCCACTGCTCATCCCCTAGAGACAGCTTTAGTGTGGTCCCGACTCCCCACTGGCAGGGTGTGTGCTCCCCAGGAGCGCCTGGTGGCACCTCAGGCCAGAAGCCCCTGAAGATGCAGCCTCCACTGTGGGGATTCCCAGCTGCAGGAGCCCTGCAGACACCAATCTCTGTCTTCTTTCCTATATGAAAACTTAGGAAAGGCTTGAAATATTTCTGAGGGAATTCTGCCAGATATTCACGTATCTACATTTTCTGCTCACTCAAGGGGAGCGGAGGTAACCAACATACTAAAAGTCTTCAAATGCTGACAAATACAATTTAGCTTTGAAGGCTGCCAGCAATTCTGTGGTAGTAAATCCCATTTGCAATCAAAGGGTGAGTCATTAGCCTTGACATTTGAGAAATGGAGATTACTATGAATTTATGAAAAATGTTCCCTAAAATGTTTCCTTAGCAACTGCTTCTGAGCAGCCTGGGGCATCTCTCAGGTCCCTAGACTCAGAGAAGCCAGGAGCAGTGGAGCAGACGGTTTCCTATCCTCCTGCTGTACGTAGTGCTGAGGGTTTGCTCTCCCTTCCCACTCAAGTCTCATCTAATTGAGGAAAAATGCCATTTTCTTCAACTCAGTTATCTTTACTGAACTGGTTTCGTGCAACTGAAAATATTGCAATGAGCGCAGATTATTATGCAACACAGGAGGTTGAACTGTAGCCTGCACAGGGCTAGGGGCAGTTTGGTTAGTTCCAAACGTGATCCCAACAGAAGTCATATGACAGCTTGTTACCATCATATTGAGCATAAAATTTTATTTCAAAAAGGTTTTTGTTTAAAAAAAAAAAAAAAAGAAAATTAGAGAAGGCTACTGTTTGTTTGTCTTCTGTTTCTGTTTTCCTTTATAAAACCTTTTCCTTACACGCATAAGGGTTAAATATTTCCTTTTATGTTAAGAAGATGGATAAATGAAGACCTTCCACCTGCAGGGAAACCACAGAATATTTCTTGGCCTTCAGTAAAATCGCAGCCATTGACAATATTGTGTATGTTACAGCTCTGCTCAACACGGTTAATTTGGTTAAGCTGGAGAAAAATAATTTTCTCCTAGTTTAAATAGGATCCTTGGCTGCCACATCAGCAAAGAAAGGTGAAATGCCTCAAGACAAGTGTGTGGGAAGGGGGGAGAGGGAATGAGGGCACATGGAGAGGCCTGAGTGCTCTCTGGAAAGGAAAAAGGGTTATTAGTAACAACAGGCACTGGGTGTTACGGAGAAGGTGGAATCTCTTGAATGTACCATAGCAACTTCTGTGTCTCACCTCAGTCAGATAGGCTGTAAAACCAGGAAAATAAGGAAGATTGCAAAGCCATGAAGGCATCTTCTTATCTCAAGATGTCTGCTTAGAACAGAGCAGAAGGTTTCTTCTGGACCTAGGGAACTGGTCTTAGGGAAGAAATGTGCAGCCACCTACCTAGCACCTACTGTTTGCTTTCTTTCTGTTGTATTAAACTCATTTCTTTATTAAATGAGATTATACTTTTCTGCTCCAAGCAGTCAGTGTTCTATTTACATGATTTCCTATGGTGGTAACATCTCGTGATTTTCATGTATGTGTGATTTTTTTTTTTTCTTTTAGATTTTCCAAATCTAAGTAAGACCATTAAAGCACCTAACAGCTTCTAAGGTAAAGATATTACTACTGGTGTAACCCACAGTATAAATATGGGCACAAATCATGTATACAATTCTTAGCAATCCTACTGCAGAATATTTGCAAGAGAATGGTTCAATTTCTTGACATTTTTTTTTAAAAACGGAGACTATTAATTTTTTCAAATGAAAAGAAGCCCTTTCTTTTCTCCTCTATGAAATGAGACACTTCCATCTTTCTGCTGCTCCTTCCCTGTATATCCACTGAGAATGGCCTTTCCTCCTACAAACTGCTGTATTTTAGAGTCAACATTGCTATTCATCTCATGCCACTGCAGCCAATCTTGGCTGCCGGGTGAAACATGATGTCAAAACAGAGAAGGAGCCTCAAAGAAATACAAGCTCTTAAACCATGAGTGGCTTTGTGGATCAGAAATGCCATTTTGAATTACACCTGGAACTGAAGCGGAGAGCGGCGAGTGCCAGGGCGGGAAGGAGGAGCGGTGCTGGGGCTGGCAGCAGCCCCCTCGCCTGCCAAGTGTTTTGCAGGTCTGCTCTGAGCACATCAGTTATGATTGGGAGCAGCTGCAAGCTCAGCCCAGTGCAGCTCTCCCAATATGTTCCAGATGATGAATATGATGCAGACTTACTGGACAAAAAAATATGTTTCTGGGGAGAAAAACAATTACTTCTCAAAGCAAGACGACGAAGCTGAGCTGATGCTACGTGGGCATAAAATAGAACAGAACTTTTGGGTAAAGGCTTTGACTTCTAATAAATCACCCACCTGGAGATCCTTTCGCAGAGTGAGTTTGGATGGATCAGACCCAAAATATTTTTGGTTGCGTGAAGTTGAAAAATCATGGATTTCATCCTTGATTTTTCCCCAAAGGGGCAGATACTTTGCTCTGTCATAGCCTCCAAATTTCACATTAGCAGAAAGGTGCATTTGCCACTCCAAACAATACACAGGCTGTTTTGCAGGAGTTCTGCAAAAAGGCTTAGAAACAACACTTGATAGTGGGTTTCACTGGCTGAATCTTCAGAAGGGACTTGAAGGCAATTTGCAAAAACATGTCAAAAGTTAAGTGGTGAAAATCAGCTTAAATGCCTAATTTTAATTTTGTTTGTGCTCTTTGTTGTTTCATTGTGGGGAGAGGGAAGAAGCTGTCTTTTTCCCCCTTTCCTATTTTGTTAGAGAGAAAATGGATGTTGGTGAAAAGAAGAGAGCTCTGGCAGGGACTGGGAAGAGGCTGTTTGTTCTGTTTTGTTTTCTTTAGAAAGGGGCAACTCTTCTAAAGCTGGTGATGATCCAGTTAAAGGGAGACTTGGGAGGGAAGAGAAAAGAAAAGTAATAATCAGGCTCTAAATGACAAGTTTCCTCTTGAACAAAAGAGCAACAGGAGGCAGTGCAGGCAGGGGGTCAGTGCCCAGGGGTAACATCGCCAAAACAATGGCTGGAGAATGTATGTAGCTTTTGCCACTCCAGAAGCTACTGCCCCAGTGCCTTTGGTGATGGGGCTGGAAGGCTCAAACCCAACGCTGGGTGATGTGTGATGCCACTTTTGGAGTCCAAAGAGGAGGCAATGCTTGACTGTGGGTAACACGAGGAAGAAGAGGACTGCAGGAGAACCCACCCCTGATTCTGAATGACAGGTATGAATGAATAGCCCCAGCCAATTTGACAGGGCCCCTGTCAGCAAAGGGGATAAAGGTGTGGTTGAAAGGGACTTTAATTAAAGGTGGAGACTGCTTGGTAACGTCTACATTTTGCTTAAATTTCCTTAACTGTCTGCTGGGAAATGTCACCCGTGCTGGATAAACTGAAGCGAGATGATCTTAAACTATTACGAGTGTTCACACAGAAGTTCATTCTGGTTTAGACTAAATTGGTTTTAATTTAAATTCATGTAACTTCTGTGTAGATGAGGCCTATGGGTTGCCATTTTGCAGCGATGGTGAATTTATAGCATATGTGCTCCAAATGGACTATCATGCAAATTCCCTTGGCATTTACTCCAAGTCCAGTTCCAGCTGTCGGTGGAGATGGAGGAGCAGAATGGACTGCTCACATGGCCTCCCATGTAATGTAAATTGGATCTATTGTCAGTCAGATGGACTGGTGGTGTGGGAGCAGTGTGAAGCCAGTTCTTTCACTACATGGTGTGTAAAGCAATGAGGCAGACAAAAGCTGGATTTAAATTAGGGAATATTTCTGCCAAATTTCATTCTCTGAAGCAGAGAAATAAAACATTTAATGCATCTGGCAATGTTTATTCTGTGCACAATGTTCTAGCTGATCATAAAAGAAAAGCTACATGTGAACATTATCTAGAAATTTCATCATATTCTGAGGAGATGAGAGAGCATGATTCTGCCACGGTCTGATAAAGTGTTTGACTGAGAAAGTGGATGCAGTTTGGCAGGAAAACAAGACGACAAGAGAAAAAGAAAAAAAAAAAAAAGGTTCTTTTCCATTAGGTAGGAATTACCAGTTACAATCACAGCAAATTCTTATCTGCCACAAAGGCTCCATTTTGAAAATCCTCAGTGTCCTCGATGTCCCGCTCAATGGCCAGTGGGTTCCCACTTTGATTTTTTGCTGTGTGTTCAAAGGAAAGCAAGATCTGAATGGGTGGAAAATGCACATGCTGCTCATGCAGTAACTACATGTGCACAAAAATACAAGAATTTCTTGCCTGTGCAGATAAGTGGGCAGTGACTCTCACCACATCCATATTGCCCCTTTGAACATTTGGCCCACCTTGTATTTTCCATGAATTTCCCATTGTATCTTCTCAGAAGTTTGTGCTGGAATCATCCATTACCTTGTTAGAAATAGAAGACAATGTTAAAAATAATCCAAAGAAATAACACCAGACCATTTTTATTTACAAATGGTGGAAAAAGCAAGTATCATTTAATGGAAATGACAACATAGTTGTGCAATCCAAGTAAGAAGAATGTTAAGAATAACAGCTTTGTAACTAGATTTGGAAAACTAAACAATGCTTTCCTTTTTACATAATGAATGTGGTGTGGGTAGTGAAAAATAACATTTGAAAAATGCTGTAACATGTTTTTATTTCTACTAGTTCAAAACTGCATTTCCTTGTTGAAATTAAATGGAATCCAATTGAGGTTCTGTCCTTTCAGGGTAGTCTGGTAGAAGGTAGTGCACTGACTACCCTATTGATATTGTAATTTTTCTAGTATACATAGAAATTCTCATATTGCAAGTTGCTGGGACCCTTGATATTTCACAAATTTGGGATCATTAAGGATGTTTTTCATGTCAGAGCTATACTAATTGTGACTGTGTTGATGACATCCACCATTCTACTTAAATTGAAAATTGCTGCTTACTAAAGAAGTTGGACTCTGAGTTTAAGTCCTTGGTGACTGATTTGATTAGTCCATTTGAGTGAGAATAGGGCAACACAGGGGCTATGTTAATGGAACTTAAACAATAGGCCATCACTAATCAGAGACCTCAAGGTTGAAGTGAGGTTAATTGTTATGCGGGTGGTATTTGAAAAGAAGTGTTGACTGGTGTAATGCACTATGGGACTGTAGTATTTGAACATGCAGCCCTAAGGCCAGAGGTTTTGTTTAGTTTCCCAATGAAATTTAAAGCTACATTATGTACATCTCTAAACAAGAGCCTATATGCTCCTGCCTTTTGATACATCACAAGAACAACTCCTAATTGATAACAGAAATAAGCCCTCAAGCAAGACATTTAGATCCGAATCTAGTACTGGATTTAAATCCCTTTCTAAAGTTGGTGAGGTGGGAATTGATTGGGTTTTGATTAAACCTTTCAAGAAATGCACATGCAAGTTTCAAATCACTGCGTCTGCCCCAGAAGTCTAGGAAATTCCAAATGCAGAGTTTCAGCTTAGTTGTAGAGTGCACATTTGGTGGAAACACATGAGCTGACAACTGAGATGTCTTAGTGCAAAAACATTTTGGCAGAATTATGGAGAACTGCTGTTGGTATCACTGTGCAGACGTGAGTTTATATCTCAACAAGAGTGCCATGAGTTTTTAGCTAGTTTTCTGAGGAAACGCAGCTTGTGAGAAAATATCAGGCTTTCAGCCATCCAGAAACTGTGAACCTGTAGAGACTGAAATCTCAAACTTTCTATGTGCTTTGTGAAAACAGCCTTACAGACTACAGAGATTCTTAGTGCTCCAGCTGAAGGGGAAGCTGCAGACTTGGCAGACATCACATGTACTATATACATTACATTAGCCTGCAACTCAGTGCAATAGGAACAGATCTTGTAAACCAGACCAATACGTGCTTAGGCTCTTCACAACTCTATTTCATGTGGTTCACAGGGTTTATTTTTAATTAAATAGGGTTTAGACCTCTGGGTTGAACGTCTCCACTGCACATGTGATGGAAAACTTTCTGAGAGGAATGCATTAGCTGGAAGACGGGCTGATGGTGCAGCCCAAATTCTGGTTGTGACTCAAGTCCCACTTTGGTGCTGCACTGTGGCTTTGGGCTTGGTTTGGTTTGCAGCCACAGACTGGGGGATGGAACTCGTCTGGTGTGAATGCTTTCAAGGAAATGAAGGAGGAGTAGAAGAAAAACAGTCAAACTGGGGGGCATGAGGTAGGGAAAACAACTTCAGAATCATTCAGGAATAAATATGACTCTTGTTTCTTCCAAAATATGGAAAAGAGTCACAAAGACTAGCAGGTAAGAGCTGGTATAGGTAGAAACAAGGGACTTTCTGACCCTTTCTTTCTTTTTGTATCAATCAGCCCTTTTTTTTTCAGAATCTGTCAGAGTCAGGAAGCCAAATTTTCCAATTCTGTTTGTGTACAGTGTTTTGGGAGGAGGGGAGAACGTACCGGCACATGTAAAATTCTAGTATGAGCATGGGAAACATAAGGACATTTTAACACAATCACATATGGAATTTACAAGGTCCTAAGTCATGAATAAGTGCCTTATTCACAGGAAGCCAATATTTTGATGTATTCCCATGGCAGAGAAAAAAAATGATGGGCAAGTAGTGGATAGACACATAATACACACTCCAGTTGTCCTTTGCAGTCCGTGCCTTTCCCTAAAAAGAATCCTTTCTCTATTTTCATTTCTTCTCTCTAAATAATCAGTCCACCCAAGCACACCCAATGTTACCAGAGTCTTTCCAAAGTGATCAGAAGTGGTGCTGGGTGCTGTAGGTAGAGCAGCTGGGGGCCTTAGGTAAACCAGCAATTCAAACTATTTTAGCATAGTATCCCACACACCAAATGACTACTTAAATGAAAGTTTAATTGCAGCCCCTAGGGAACGGTGGAGGAAGGGTCAAACTGTTAGACACATGTGCTTTGTTCTTTGTAACAAAAGCCTTCAAGTGTAAGTAAATGAACTCTGAAAAATAAAATGAAATGGTGTTTTGATGTTTTGGATATCTGCTCTATGGGAGCAGGGGCACACAACAGGAAGCAAAGAGCAAGTTAAAAAAAGCAGTTTGCTCTCCTTTGCACCGTATTTATTTCCTTTAAAGACCCCAGTAGTGTGCAAAGAACCTGCTTGCATTATGCTCTGGGCAAATTCAGGGATCGGGGTTAACCTGGCAGAGATTCCTTTGCTTGCCTGTTTATTATTGCAGGTATCGCAACGTTTCCAAAAATTCACTTGTTTTGGGCAATGTAGGTGAGCTCCACACTTCCACCAGGACAGAACGTGCTCAGAGCTGTACAGATGCAGAAATAGGGTCCCATCCTCAAAGAGCCAAATGTTCACAAAAGGGACTGGCAGCTGTCAGGTGATTGCAGACTGTGGTTTTCTCACTGAGCATCCAGCCCAGCCAAGCATGTCTTACTGAAGAGTTGTCTTATTGAAGTCAAATGAGTGGATTCTCAGGTTCAAATGAGCTTGAAAATTGCAAGGGAGATTTCTCACTGTGTGGAGGGACTTTCTTTCTGAAGGAAAAAAAAGAGAGCAGAAGAGAATATCCTGCCTCCTGAAGACATGAAACTTTTCCCTCTCGTAAGGCAGGTGGTAAGAGAAGTGGAGGGGAAATGCACATGACAGAACAGGTGGCTTGTTCTCAGTTGGGATTAAATCTTTCAGGTCTACCTTTTGCTCTGAAAACAATCCTTCCTTTCTAGTCACTCAACCTCAGGATGAGTTTGTCTTCCTTCTCTCTGTTGTGTTAATTGGTAGCTGTGGATTATTATTCTAATTATCGTTAGCGTTGGAGTTTCCTCCACACCTTCTTACTCTGCCCACAAGTCACTGAGCTGATTTATAAGTCATGGGAGGATTCGGGGGGACTGAGATGGGCTTAGTTATCCAATCAAGTGCTACTAATTGAACAACTATGGAGCTGCCAGTTACAGCTGTTTGGAAAGTATTCTGAATTCCAGTCCCTCTGTTTATGCAATTCCCCTCCGTTGGCTCTAAAGATGTAGGAAACCAAGTGTTATCCATGGCAACTAATGGAATAAATAGACTTTCCCTGGAACCCGGAACTTTCTTAACTGTATAAAACACAACAGCCCCAATGCCATAGCTTGAATTCAGAAAACCTTCTGTAAATAAAGAATTCCTATGGTTAACCTCCATAGGACCCTCTTATTTTAAATGCAAAATTTGGGTTCTATGTTTCTGTCTTGGCACTTTGGCTGTTATTCCCCTGGCAATGAGTGGGGTACAAGCCACCTACCATTGATGTGCACCATGGCTATTTTCACCGCAGCCCACGTCATGTCAGTCTTTAGTGTCACTCAGTTTGCAGAGCTGTGGATATTCATCTTTGCCAGGAAAGGCCCTTGGAGCTATCAATTCACTATCTAGAGGCATCACATTACATTGTGTACTTCAGCCTCAGCCAAAACTCCCTTGGGATTCAGTGGGAGATCTGATAGTGCTGAAAAACTACATTGCTTGGCCCTGGTGCTCATGCTGGGAAGGGTGACAGGGGAGGCAATATGTTTAACATCCTTACATGAAAGCAAAATGCTATAGTGTATATGACCCATGCCAAAAGTTGTGGTCCCCCTTCTGTCTAATTTTCTTTCACAAAAAGCTTCAAAATAGATGAAATTAAATGTTATAGGCATCAAAAGTTTATTAAAGGATTTACTTTGAGGATAATAAAAAGTAGTGTTACATCGTTTAAAAAATAACAGTACCTTGAGAAAAATCCTTCTGGTTCAGACTCGAGCTCTCAGTTGTCTCAGAGCATCATTCACCAAGACTTTGATTCATTGCCCATTGCCAGCAAAAGATGTTTTAACTAGCTAAATATAAAAATTACTCTCTCTGAAGAGAGAGGCTGGCTTCAGCTAAATAATATTTTTGCACCACACTTGGTAACTGGATAATTTTTAGCTGCTGAGCTCTATTCACGGTTTCTTCCGTCTCATCTGTCTGTGTTCCCAGGTAGTACAAACCTCCTCACGCTACACTAAGCAAGCCAAGTTTAAAAATTCCCCCACAACTCCAGAGTGCACTCTATACCACGATTTACGGTTTTCAAGCCAGCCTTCAAAGATCCTGTTTATATCCCCAGATTTAAACAAACCTTTCCCCGAGGTGAAGTAAACTCACACCGGACAACAGACATTGCTAAACATGCCAGCTTTGCCTGCTATATGGCCAAAGTGTTTATTCAACAGAAGCTTGGACGACAGCCACCACATCAATGTCACAGCCTCTCAGCACATGTGAGGAAAATACATGTGATACATAGCAAATTAGGTGTCCTGCTCTAGAAGGAGTGGAATGGGATTGATTTGCCACTTTTAGCAATGCTCTTTTACTGTCAGCTTGGCTTTGAGAAAAGCATTAAAGATTCTTGTCACAGATGTTTCTTTCATAAACTGTTGTGGGAGAATGACATTCTGCAAAAATGGTTTACTACTCTGCTTTCTTCTCCTGGGAAAACAAAGTGCGCTAGTCAGCCCAGCCAAATGGGCTCAAGGAACGCTCTTCAGTTATACCACAATAGCATTAAGGATCGTGACATTTACAGAGCTGATCTTAGAAGCTCTCTTGGCAAATGTACAGTGTGGAGGTATTTATCCAAAGTGTGTGCCATTGATTTTTTTTTTTGTCTTGCATTAGTTCAGTAGGGTAAAACTGGCCAGTTGGGTGTTCAAAACAGGGAAGATAAAAAGAGCGGAGCTTACACACCGTGTATTAAGTGAATGGTTCACACTGCATTTGAGTAATTAATCACCTCTAAACAAAACCAAAAAAAAAAAAAAGAGAGGGAAAAGAAAAAAGAGGGAAATCTACTACAGTAGTTAACATAGGAAACCTCATTTGATTTTACTTTAAGTTACCGGATTGCTTAAAATTTAGCCGTGAGATGAAATCACTTTTTAGATCACAGAATAAGTCTTTGATCAAGGAAGCATATTTTTAATTGCTTCAACTGAGAGAGATGGGGGAAGGGAAAGACAATGAATCCATTATTTTTAGGTCATAAACTTTACTTGAAAACATTTTGAGAATGCAAATTTTCTTACTAAAAGTCAAAAGGTTTTGTATGAGTATTTGCTCTGCCGTAAAAAAGAGTTACTATAGCAACAGCAACATCATATAGAACCTATGACTTGTAAAGCACATTCTGGAGAGAACAAGTTATCCACACGTCACATTAATTTTCATACTTTATATAATGTTAAATAAGCAAAAAAAAAAGAATCTTACAATGTCCAGGTTGTTCTTATTTTGCAATGTTTATTTTAAAGCAATGTTTCTGCCCACACAGGCCTCTGTTTGCACCACGGTTTAAAATCTGAGGAAGATTTTTGGCATTTTGAACACACCTTGCTGTCCTCCATACAGGGCTTGGAGTTACCAAACTAATTCTTGCTAGAATACATCACTACTATGGAACCATGAAAGAAATTCTCAATTTGCTGTGGTTATGAGCAAGGTAAGTGCTTTGCAGACAGGACCATCTCTTTGTGCTTGAACAGCTCCTAGCACAAACCTTGGCATGTGGTTGGGGATCCTGGGCTGCCCAGAAATAACGCTGCCGAGAGAGAGGGGGCAGAGGTTTGCAGCTCCTCTGCTTCTCTTTTCCTAGGGCAGTGCTTAAATAAGACCATCACTGCTTGTGCCAAAGTGCATGAGGCTTGCTATATAAAGAAATAGTTTCTAAAATAGGAGTGCTTGTGATGTCAGACTTTGTTTTGGGCAACAGCAAAGGAAACCTGTGGTATCTGCAGGCCTGGCAGCAAGTAGGCAATGAGCACTTAGGGGTGGGGTGTTAATTAGTGTGGTGTTGTACGAGTGTGTGATGAGTTGGTGAGACTTGGTTTTGGCAGTAGGACAGTCTAGCGTACATCTATTGAAAAAAGGGTGAAGCAGAGGTGATGCAAAGTTTAGAAAAGTGAAAAATTAATGGAAGTCACTTTTTCCCTGCCCCACCAGGTGGGAAATCCCAAAGGCATCTCACTGTCCTCCAGCTTCCAGCACTGCACAGGTCTCCATCACCAGCTCTCTCAAAGAGGGTCTTTCTTTCTACAAGCTGATCTGATTTGCTTTGTTTTCAAAGGTACTGCCTGGTGTCTTAGAAATAAGACAGTAATAGAAAGATTTTATTTAATTTGAAGCTGTGACCATGTGGTCCTGTCATTATGAACACAGTTATACTGAAAATATATGTTTTAGTTACTAAGCTGGCTTGATTCCCAGATTGCAATGTGGTAAGACTTTTGATTTGAGATATTAATCAAATGACAAGAATTTCATGCAAGATTTGCTTCTATGGAGGGTCCATGTAATCTATATCTTTCTTTTCTACACCATTAATGTATTCAGGGCTGCATTTTTTTTTCCATTTAAATGTCAACAAGTCTGATTAAGTGTAAGCAAGAAATCAGTGTTCCTTCTTCAGTAGTATCTCAGTGCAGAGGGGACTTTTCAGAGAAAACAATGTCATCACTTCTAGACACACTGTTCCCCCAAACCAGCATTTCTGGAATTCTCTGGCAGCTCGAGACCAATTTTCTGACTGGGGGAATGATAATTCCCTGGCCAGAGTCCACAAAATATACCCTTGGCCAAAGAATTCCCCAATTCCACAGCCTGAAAATCACTCTATAACCATTCATGAAATAGTTTCAGTACATGTTGACATAGCTCCTAGGGAGGAACAGCAAACAATAGCCCGTGTCCTCCCCATGTCTGCACTGGGGGACATACAGATGCTGTTTGTCTGAAATTCCTTTCCTGCTGCTACTATTTTGGTGGGTAACAAGAAAGGGGGAAAAATGGGTATTTAGAGGCTTTGGAATTATGTCGTCACTGAAAATAGTGTGGGACCATCTAAAATAATCTCGGTAATAATATCTCCTGGCTAGTTGCTTTTCTTTTATTAGTTTATTCCATCTTAAGATTTATATTTGGTTAACACATAACATATGATGTTGTTAGAAAATTTTGATCCTCCATTTAGAAAAGCAGAGATTAGTTTTAAATAAAGTGAAATAAATTCTGAAAAACACTGAGTAGATCCACAGATGATGTAAATTGTCTTTAATGAAATTCATAAACTTGAATTAAAGTCCCAAGTGACTGTGTAGCTTGACTACATTCATCCTTCTTTTTGTCTCTGAATGCTTATTCAGGAGGGATTTTCCTGAAGGTAACATTCAGGAACAAATATTCTTTAGCTGAAGGCCCAAATTCTCACATATTTGCCTGAAGATCATGCCTTGTAACCAATTACTCATTATTAGGCATTCATTATTTATTCAGTTTTTCAATTTCCCTTCTCGCAGTCTGCCTACACTAGCAGCAGAATGTGAGTTTAAATAAATACATGATGAAAAAGATAAAAATACCTACAGGTTGAACTTTGAAAGCTATGCAGTTGTTTACATATTTACTGCTGACTCAGTGAAGAACAGGCTGTGGGAAAAATTGCCTGTGCATGATTTTTTTTTTTTTCCAAAACAGAAAGAAAAAGGGATAAATACAGCTGAAAAATTGTTCACAATGAATAATGTAAATATACATCTCCCTCAACTGTATTATCTTCATTGTTAATAAAACCAAGTTTCATTTTTTTGTGTGTGTCAGTATGTGCACTGTTTGCTTTCCATAAAGCATTACATGGCTGTTGAGTCTAATGGTAGCTGGAGAACTAACATAAACTCATAAATGATAGACATCTATATTGTAATGAAAAGGTCCAATCAATTGATGAGTGGGCATAATGCCATTCAAACAGATGGGTCTGAGGATCAGCAGCCAAAACATCAAGTAAGTCCATCAAATGGAGATGTTGAGGCTGGGTAGATTTCACAGCCAGAGCCATTGACTGCTAAGACTGTGTAATTAGCAGAATATGACACTATTAAACCAGCTCTGGGCTGGATTAATTCTGAAAAATCTAATAAATGCCTTTCACATTACGGGAGGGAAAGCCTGAAAAGATGCCCATCTTTACCAGGATGGGACAGATGGAAGGCAGGATTTCCAAGTTGGGAGTTTGAGGTTTTCCTTCCAAGCAGATTCGTAGCACAATGTTGTATTTAGGTATTTCCAAGGTTATATAGGGGCAATGCCTAAAATGAATGGCATACTACTACTGCTATGGAAGAGGCAGCTTTCCACAGGAAGGTCCCAGCTAACAAGAACAAGGTTCTTCCTCCTGGCTAGAGTTTGCCAGGCAGAGTAACACAGTGTCTGAACACAGCTTTCAGTGATTAAAGGTTAATTTGCTATTCATCATAATTTAGTCATCCAATAAAACAGCAAAACCAAGAAAATGTGACTTTAACTAAATAACTTGTGAAAATTATATCTGATAAACCCTACAGGAATTCGAATTATATTTCAATTCTGTAAACTTGCTGCCCCAGAAACTGTGAATTATTCTGCTTGCCTAACACAAACCAGATTTTCTATGAGATTAATGGGAAATGTGCATTGTTTATAATAACTCAGATTTCATAAATTAGCAGTGATCATATTCTGTTTTCCATTTGCATGCTTAGTTTGCATCCCTCCCAGAGACACTGAGAAAACTGCTGCTCAGACACTGGCCAGAATGGCAAAGAGATGTGCAGTTGTTTTGCAAGTACCACCCTGCCAGGGTTCTTTCTTGGAATGGGAGCTCTGAAGTTTGCTGCTGGCACCAAAACAGCTTTCCCAGAGAGACATGAAGAAGAACAGCCTGAATGACACCTCTCTCTGCTGCACAACAAATCCCAAGGCCTTGATGAGTGAGTTACAGTGAAACCCTGCTGAAAATCACACAAGTGGTAAATGGAGGATTGCTTTGAAGTAGAAATCTAGTGGCCAGAGAGTGTATTGGTCAAGCTGGAGGAACCAGAGCTGTGTGTGCAGTCACAGCTTCAATGTTGTTAGAAGAGCTGAGGCATGATGGGGGAGTTGTGTGGGTGGGGTGTTGTGAAGGATGGACACAAGCTCTTTGGGAGAGGCAGTAGAGGAGACCAAGCCATGGGTTTGCCTTACCATGAAGCAATATGTCAGGTGAATGGATATCTGCTGTGGGATGGGCAATGGGCTGTGTGAGAGTTTGAAGGCCAGAACAAGAAGAGAGGTCAACGAGGGTGTCGTCATGGTGGTAGTGCATTGCAGACCAGCCAGTCATGGTGAGGGAGTGAATGAAGCCTCCTTTAAACAACTCATGGAAGTCTCTGTACCCAGACCCTGGTTCTTAGGGGGGACTTCAAGCTTGATGAGATCTGCTGAAAGGCCAGCTGTCACACAGATTTCTGGAGGGTGCCAGGGGTAACTTGATATAAGGAAAAAACTTCTTCTCTCTGAGGACAAATAACCATTGGAACAGATTGACCAGAGAGATGTTGTGGTCCCTGGAGGTTTCCAAGATGTGACTGGAAAAAGCCCTGAGCAACCTAGTAGCTGACCCTGCTTTGAGTTGGGAGGTGGGCTAGAGACCTCCTGATATCATTTCCAGTCTGGATTATGTAGTTCTAATATTTATTGCACCAGTAAGGGTGGTGGTACCTCTCTGAGTGCAGTGGATTTTATTTCAGCAAGAATGAGACAAGGTCATGGCAGAGACTATGTGCTCAAGAGTACTACTCCACTTGGCAGCTATCCTGCTGTATATAGTCTGGCCAAGAATCCTCCAGGAAGGAGGATTTATGTCAGGCCTTGCTGCTGAATTTGGAAGGTGCATTTCTTTACTGAAAGAGTGGTCAAGCATTGGAACAGGCTGCCCAGGGAAGTGGTGGAGTCACCATCCCTGGAGGTGTTCAAAAAACGTGTGGACGTGGCACTTCAGGCCATGGTTTAGTGGTCATGGTAGTGTTGGGTCGATGGTTGGACTTAATGACCTTAGGGATCTTTTCCAACCTTAATCATTCTATGATTTTATGATGAGTATGATAGCACATGAATGTGAGTGCATGGCACAAGAGCATGGAAGTGCAGGTCAGAATCCAACATTTTCTACAAATCCAGGAGATCTGTGTGGTGCTATGTGGAAAGGGAAGAAGCTTCATGCACTCCGAGGCTTAAAGTGGACCTCCTTTCCCCTCTACCACCAGTTCCTGATAGAAAGTGCTCCTCTGGCCAGAAAGTGTAGCCAGATCAACAGATGAATATTCAAGAGACTTGTTGCAATAGATGCTTGTTCTGATTGCCCAGAGAAGCTGCTGAAGGATGAGGAACATGGGCTACAATGAGAACTAAAAAAGCACCATCATTAAAGACAGCAGCAAAAAAGAGAAAGCAAATTGATCCCTCTCTAAGTTTTAATACCTTCTTTTTCCACCCCCAACGTTTATGTACATCCTTAGTCATTTAACAGGCTTGTAATGTCACCCTGGGAGAGCAAGATGATATAGCCCCAGTGCACATTAATAGACCACTAATCACAAAGCAGCAACAGTTTGGTTAACCTGGGGATATTTCAGTAAATGGTGAACATTTAAATTTTTCATTAGTTGTGTGGCATTATGTTCACATATAATTTTCAGAAGCAAAAGCCAAATCCTGGTCTGGCCTTAGCTGACCTGTTGAAAATGCATTAGCAAGGTTGCTCTCAAAGGTGGTTTAGAGTTTAAGGTGGGATATGACAAAAATAAATCTAACACAGCATGGTGTGGTCTTTACAGATGATGGCATGTTAATATTATTTTTTCTGGAGACTGGAAGGTTGAGAAACCACAGAAAATACTTTTTTTTTTTTTTTACATTTACACTACATTGTTTAATTTACATAACATTGTGTGTGGAGCTGAGATGGTGAGGGTTAACCACTTTTAATTTTTTCATCCAATAAACCAATCTAAAACATCTCAACAAAAGCATAATATCATTACTGTAACCATACTGAAGGACATTTAACCTCTGGCTTCCTATTTCACAGCCTGCCCTAGGTGTAGTGATATTTTCATAGTATCATGTCACCCAAATTTATCTTCTTAATAACTGTAAAGCTTGATGCCATCCTTTTTAAGTCACACTAATCATGAGGTTCCTTCAATAAATGTCTCAGCTGAGTCATGTAAAGCATACAAAATAAAGCAGAAGGCTAATTCATAGAAATTTGGAGAAAAGGAAGAACTCATACTAAAAATACTAAACATCACATAGTCAAGATTGCTTTAGCAAGTGTAGTGGGAATAATGTTGAGTTTTGGCAGGGTGACATTTATTTTAAACTGAAAGGTTGCTAAAGCCATGCTTATGTTGGTTCCTGATTATTTTGAGCATTGAAGATGCAACACTAAACTCCACAATTTTGATGGTCTAAGGTCTTCTCTGCCACATCTCTGTTGAAATCAGCGGTGGAGCTTCTACACAGGCTGTTTAATATCTGGCTTGTGAAAAAGTAGCCTTGCCCTTCATCTTTTCATTAAAAAAATACCCAGCTGCTGTATGTTGATCTTTGTGGCTTTGGGAGAATTACCTTACCAGCTACATTCATCAGATGGTATTTGGGCTGTGTTCCCAGGTGCCACCCCAGGGTTAAAATCACTGCCCTGCTTTGATTTGCTTATCCTTGACTTTGCCTTCCCAAATGCACTCTTCAGGATGCAGCTACTTGTAATAGTGGCTTCTCCAACACAAAGATATTTTGTAAATATCCAGCCACAAGCACACATTGCTGTTCTATCATTTCAATATTTAACACAAGAAGTTCCTGGCTTGTATTAACGGACCTATAAAAATCATGAAGTATAAGCAGAGAAACTGTTTTCTGTGTCTCCTTCTTGCTATTTCATTTGAGCTTAATAAGACCAGGACTAGCAGATGAGTTATTCATATGAAGGTTGGAAGAAATATCACTTTTAGTTCCAGAACCCCTGCAGATATTCACGAATTTTACCAAAATATTTTTGTAGATTCCTATTGTTTTTTTTACTTAAAAACATGGCAGAAGTGAATGAAATGGATAGGTCTCTTTCAAGAGTAAAAAAAAAAATTCAATTTCATTGCCCAGCATGTAACATTTTTCTGTGTGTTTCAAATATGCTGTTAAACTAGATCTCCATGTCTTTTTAATAGAGAAACTTAGCACTTTGAAAAATCAGTCAAATATGAGAAGACTGTTGATGATTCAGCTTTCTATAGTTATACTATTATGATATTTTTCTACTTTGTTTGCACTGTTTTGTTTTCAGCAAGTTTTGCTTTGACTGCGGAGGAAATACAGGCTTTCCAGAAGTAACCCATATTTAAATCAAATATGGGATAAAAGCCATATATACAAGGATGTAGGTATATATAGCTGTTAAACAGATAGACCCCTTCTGCCTTATGTGGTCCAGAGCTTCAGGCCAGGATGACTTTACATTTCCTGTAAAGGTTATTTAGGATTAATAGCACTTTTATCTGAGATCTGATATATCTCCTAACAGGAAACAGCAACAAACAGGGAGAAAAACTCCTGAAATTATTGATTTCTTTTGTTGGATACTCCCCTATAGGAACACTCTGCTAACACCTCATCTAGTAGAATCTACTGGGAGTCTACCAGTTGTCCATTTTAGGTGTCACATTTGGACTTTGTCCTAGGTCAGCTTGTTACAGCCCTTTTGTCTAAAGCACTTTGTACAGTAATCTGAAGAGTGGGAAAACATTCTGCTTGTATCATGAAAGAGAAGCTGTTAAGTTTGAATATACCTGGAATTAGGGATACCTTCAGGTCTAAGCCCATATAACAATAATCTAATATCTAGGGAAAACCAACAGTAATCACTCTTCATTTCAAAATTTAAGCATTTTAGAAAGCAAAACCAATTTCAGTAAAAAAATTGTTTTTACAACCATATAAAAACTTGTTTTCCCGAGTCCATGACCTGTTTTATTTAGCAGGAGACATCTATTATCTGCTGTATTTTGATCTAAAACTTAGTAAGTGGCATTAAACAAAAAGCTTCTGCCTTCACACTTCTCATGAAGTTTCTTTGAACATAAGCTCTGTATTTGCAAAGGGTAAAGATGACATTCACTGAATTTTCTATGCGAGGCGTAAAGACTCACTTCAAAACATATTTAGTCCTTCATGCAGCTATGCCCTATTTAAAAAAAAATAAAAATGTGTTTTGGTTTTATGTTTTTAAAAGGGGTAGCTCAAGCAGTTGCCTGGATGCTGAAATCTTATCTTAACTGAGGTGGAGCAACAGTGATATATACAAATACAAATCCCACCTCGTTATCACCCTAGTGTCCTCTGAGCTAACGGAACGTTATCCAGGAAAATGTGAGCAACCTTTGGACCCACTTTGTCCTTGGCTTGGCTGTGCCTGCCAAGAAGAAAGGCAGCTCTTGCCAGCAGTGGTATGAGAGGCCCTTTGGGAAAGGATCTGAGGCTGCTGAACTTGTTTTCTTTCAGCTGTCCCGTCCTGTACAACCACTCCAAACCCTAGATTCTTAACCCGTGTGGCTTCTTGGTCCAACAGGGACTAAAGGACAAACAAGATGCTCTATTTCTTGGCTTTTTGAGGTGAATCTTGTGGTGGGTGCTTAGTTAAGAGTTTGCTTTCCCTAAACAGCTGACTTACTGGTTATTTTTCTTAGTAGTCTGCCTGAGTGTTTACTATAGGCAATTACTATTGTGTGTTTTCATTGCAGTGTGCTCTGGACCTCCTGCCCACCCCAGCATTGGGCCGAGCTGGTCCTCCCCTGTGAGCTGCCTGCTTGGCTTCGTGCTGGAAGGATTGCCTGGGCTTAGGATGCTCTGACCAACCATCTGCTCCATCTCCTTCGTTGGCAGCTGATTTATCCAAAGCTGAAGTAAGCCTTGTTTCACTTGTAGTTTCTCTTCCATTGTTTCTGTCTCTGCAGGGTTGTGTTTCTCTCAGCCCAGGCCCACAGCCCAGGCCTCAGCACTTCGGCTTCTTAGAGTGTGGTAGCTCCAAAAGATACCGAGTTTGGAACAGATTCCTGTGCCAGAACTCAGTGCTAGCAGGAAAATGTCAATGGGATAAAACCCCCAAAGTGGAGTCAAACTCCATATTGTGCTTTTGTGGTGTTTAAAGGCCTACTGATAACTCCTAAGGTATAATACTCTATGCCGCGTTTTCCTTAGGCCCCGTTGATTTTGCAGAGTAAAACCCTATCACTGTGTAAACCTGGTGGAGCAGTGAACCTGCTCTGGATTCAAACTCAGTCTATGAGCAGAGAGGTAATGACTCTGGGAGTGTATAGATCAGTCCTTGATCTGTTCTGGATCAAATGGCAACTCAACAGTACGGATTTCAAAGTGACTGAATGGTGGATCTTGTGTCTAGGACCAATGAAGTGACAACAAGAGACCTGAGGCCCAGACAACCACCTCCCTGTGACCTTCAGTGCCAGGTACCACAGCTGAGGTATGTAAGTCAGACTAAATGATTGCAGTTCTCCCTTTTGTCTTAGGGTCTGTTAACCTGCTACTTGGAATATTAATCTCTTGCTGAACATAAAATGTTCAGTGGAAATAAACAGAGGACATAAAATGTTAGCGGCGAGGAATATAAAGAAGGGACAGAGTTGCAAAATTTATGTAGGAGATTAAAAAAGGAGTTTTCCACATTTTAACTGGAGGCCTCTATAATGAAGGTTTTTGTCTTTTGCTGTACAGATCATCTTCCTTCTCTTCCTGCAATAAATTTCCAACATCTAACAGATACGTAAATCCATACTGCATATATGTAAGGATTTGCTTCCTGGATATGATGCTTTATTTTATCTACAATTGATCAAACTGTTGTAATTATGTGAAGCTCCACAAAGGTAGCACGGAAATACAAATGCCACATCCTGGGCCTGAAATAGAGTTCAGGTTTTTCTCGGTCACTGTTTTCCTGTATTTTTTCTTCCCCACAGGAAGCGGGTTCACTTGAAGTAGGTATTTATTATAGGGCCTGATTTGAAAATTTGACTACAGCAATAAATCAGGAGGCAAAAGGAGGTTTTGAACAGAGGTGCTCAGCATTTTTATTCATAGTTTTAACTATGCATGACTGCACGTATCTTCCCTTCCCCTCATTTTCAATCAGATAATATTCTTGTAATGAGTGCAGCAAACACTTCCATTGCACTACAGTACAACATAAGGAAGGCTCTGGGTATATGTTTATTTCCAGTTTCTATACGCCATGTAATCTAAAGAAACTACCATGACAAGGAAGTCTTTTGTGAATAGAGAGTGGCCTCAGACTGCAAACAGAGGGATGCTTTTACAGTATATATTCAGTTTTGTGTGTAAATTTTTCAAGATCACTCCAATCTAACAGTCTGGGCTGAGTTACCTTGGAGGGTATTGTCATTAAGACTTAACCTGGTCTGCTAATAAATTACAGTGATGTAGCAGCTTTTATGTCAAAAGATCCTGAAGTGCTTTACAAACTTTACAGTCCATACATGCATGAATTGCTTCACCCACTACTCAAGTATGACCAGCCTAGGGGTAAATTGTGGGAGCTGTTAAACAGCACACAGCACTATGACACAATGGGTTTAGGAGAGCAAAGGCAACATGCTCTCCCAGCGTCAGTCCATGTAATTCAGATGGGCACTGGAGAACACCTTGGGAGAGAAAAGGAGGGATTTCTCCCTCGTGGGCCTATGCAAGTGATTGCTACTCGGCTTTAGTGTCTGGGCTTGGCTCTACCCCTCTGCATAGACACATCTTGTACCAAACCCTTTGCAAGAAATTCCTCCATCTTCACTAGAAGTGACATGTCTGTAAACACACATGCAAGATCTTGAAACCAGCAAAGAAATTTGGGTAGGTAGAGTTTTCCAACCCAAAGTGGAACTTATCAGGATTTAGTGCTGCCTCAGTAGGGAAAATGCTTAAAGTGTGCAGTCTTGGTTTAGGCTGTTTTTGCAACTGAAGGAAAAACATCAGTTGCACTCACAGGCCGTATCTGTACATCTACTTGAACAGGACCCAGATCTTTAAAGAGTTAGATAGGAAATTAATTTCCCACTCTCTTTCTGGTTACCAGCTGGTCTCCTAACATAAAGTGATGGTCCCCATAAAGGCCTTCTGAAGAAACAAGCAATTTCCTGAATAAATCAAGTTATCCTTTCCTTCTCTTTTTTCTCCCTTTCAGTGACTCCTATCTTTGGTGACAATCCTGAGCAGTCTTGTTACCAGCTGCTCTAATCTAGGGGTTTTGTCATTTCACCTTGATATTTCCTTCCTCACTGTTTTGCCTAAGAGCACAAAACAATGCCTGTGAGAGCTGCCTGCAGGACTCACAGCAGAAGGAGAATTGTTTACAGTGACATACAGAAAACTAACGTTGGCTTCTTCCATAGGAATAGATTTATTTGTTCCTTGGAAAGACATCTTGGAGTTTTTAACTTCTGCCAAAGAGTGTGACTTGAAGAATTTATTTTTTTTTTAATTTTCCTTTGTCTATATAGATCCATGGAGACCAGTGAAAGTCATTGTGAATGTGTGGGGTGAAAAGAGTAGAGACTACTGACTTATACAGAGTTATTGATGTTCAGTGTTTATAGAGTTGCTAATTTTTCCTGCTTAATAATGTAATATTTGCATGATCTGACACCCTAACTGTATAGTGTTATGAATTTCTATCCAGCAAAATAGTAATTAAGAGGCCTCTACCTTCACTCTTAGTGTAAACCTCCCCTTCCCCCACTAAGGTTTCTAATGGCATTGCTCATGTGAGCCAAATCCTTAGAGCCCTGAAACAGACCATTATAAGTAGGAAGCAAATTCTTGGGAGAAGAAAGTCCATTGATTTATTTAATCTGTGAATCAGGTCCACAAAGAGTTAAAAATAAATAAGCATCATAGACCACTATTCTAAAGAAATCTATTTTCTAAAGATTGACAAAATTAATTCTAAACCTGAATTTCCAAACAGAATTTTACCTATAAAATACTGTAGGTATTGAACCTAGTTTTTATGCATTAACTCTATGCTTAACTGAATCTTTTACTAGCAAATGTACTGAGCCTTAAAAGCAATTTCTGTCATGTCCTTCTTCATATTCCTATCTCTTTCATCAGCATCCAAAAGGAAACACTTTAACTTCAGGCAATAAGAAGCTTTTAATTCAGATCTAAGTTTATATGAGCTATCTCCATTACAGTGCAAAATGGGAAAAAGAAAAAAAAATTAAATTATACTTAAAAATTTAATTAGATAATTTCTGCTGGTTTGTCTTTTAAAATATATAATAGAGCTTCAATAAATTACATTCTGGGTCATATCAACATCTTCTCAAGAAAATGAAGTTAAATCTTTGTAGTAACCAGCAGCTTAATTTTCATTAGGCTAGCTATTCGATAATTAGTCATGCACCATAAATCAAGTCCCCAAGTCTTCTCCAGGTTTCTTAATTGAAAATTATTGTTTCTTGGCTCTGTGGCTAAATGTGCAGCAAGTCTGAGGAGTGATAGATGCTGAATCTAGCACAAACAGTTTGAAACAGTCAGAACTTGATAGATCATTGCCCTGAAGGGGCTTGTAATGGTGGAGAGACTGTGAATTTTAAAATTAAAGGTTTGTTCTTAAAAATCACAAGTATAAAAGCTAGATGTATTTTACCAAATACGTCCTAACCTTCAGCCACTTTTCCTTTCATTGCTAGCTGAATTTCAGTTGTTTTTCTAGTGAGAATTGTAATGAGTGTGCGTGAAATATTTGAGAAGTTAAAATGGTGGGTTGGAAAGACCCAAACCAAGATTATTTTTGCTCTCTTTTGTTGGTGGTTTTCTTTTCCTGGTAAATCTCATTAACAAATATGGAAGTTGTTTCATTTTTTGGCATTTTCAAACACTGAATGAAATGGTGGCAGTCATCTCAGAGCCAATATGACAGAACAGATGGGCCTGCTACGCATGCCCCAGGTCATAAAATAATTTCAGATATGATGCAATTGTGCCTAAGTAAAAGACTTTTGCAAAGTCAGAAATATATTACTTCACTGAAAGATGGGAACCCTTTGTAATTTTTCTTTCGACAGCCTAGCAGACTTTACACAGAGCTCAGCTTGTGTTTGCCATTCTGTAGATAAGGACAGCCATGGGGTTTTCTGCCATTCATGGCTTGCTTCCTCATGATCTGGCAGCCAAGACCTGATGATGACCACAGCGGGAAACAGTGCAAAATGCTCCATAAATTTAAATGCATCAATGGATGCTAAAAATCCAGTCCTAATATTTTTAGCTGAGAATTTTCAAGCCACATTCATAAATTCATACTGAAAACCTTCTCACACCTTTCTGCTTTGAGAAACAAATGTAGACAAGGAGCTGATCAGGGCATTTATGTGTTGGGAGATACACTGAGACTTGTGTTTGTTGTGTTGTGCCCAACATCACCCTCTGTAGCCCATGACAAAACATAGCAACACGTTGGCTTCATGGGCAAAGACCACAGGCCAAACCTTGTGCATAGGTCCTGAGCAGTGGCTGCTCAGGGCTCTTCTCCTGGGACACCCAGGGGTGCCAGGAGGGGATGCTGAGCTCATGAGTGCAGCACCCAGAAGATGCTCCATGCAGATGTCCTCTGTGGACACACAGTTGTGTGTTACAGATGTCTTTCCACTGGCAAGGTTCATCTGCTTCCAAGATCAGCCTTGTACTGCTAGTTCCAGGAATTTTGTGTGTGCATAATAGCCTTATAAATGTGCTACTTATATACATCCTAGGAAAAATTCCTCAAAAAAGCCAGGGGCGTATGATAAGTAATAAAACTCTAAGGATGGAGGGATTTAAAAGGACACATTGTCAATTAAGAGAGCACTTATTAAAATATATAATCAAGTAACTTGTATTTGTGGACCATGTTATTTTCAGGGGCCTGAAATGACTGTATGTAAACTTATTTTTGTAAAGATTTATTCTTGGAAGAGAAAGTAATTTGCCTAAGGGATATATTGATTTCATTCAGCTGTCACCATCCCTTTGTAAGATGTTACAGACAGAAAGCCAGGTTCAGACCTATATTTATTCAACTTTATTTTATTTTTGCATTATACCCAATCTAAATATGGTGCTGTGATTACAAATGAGAATTATTTTCCGATCGATTGTTCCAGTTTTACACCGTACTAGATCACAGCACTGGCTGAATGAAGAGCAGGAGAGGATGGGGTGACAGCAGAAGATGAGGGAGTTAACTGTGCCTAAGTGCACGTTTGAAGCCTTGCTCCAGTAACTCTCTTCTGCTGGGGAGCACTGATGAGGGGCTTTGCATGACCCTTGTGATGGGAAATGGAAGGGAGCCAAGGCTGGCAGAGACTGTGCTTTTTGTGATCAGTCCCTTCACTTGCACGCAGCTTTGTAAAGCAGAGAGCAGGCTTGACGTTGGGCTGCTTTCTGATACACAGAGATATGAACTACAGCTCTCTAAAGCAGGGATTTTGTGGAGTCAGAGATTACAAAGCTGGAAGAGACTATTCAGTGCAACCCCTGTGTAAAATAGGCCACGGAACTTTCCTGAGTTAATTAACGGGAGCTGATGTGTCAGCAGTGACGTAAAACCAGCAGCACCGAGGGATGGGAGCTTGTACTGGAGTCACACGCACTTGTCTGGCTGTAGCCACTCCTTAATCAGGACCATGCAGCTTGGTGGCTTCCTGCTTATGATCTTCTAGGGCTGGAGGCACTTTGTACCCCTCTAGCCTGACAGAAGCAACTATTTGAGGGATGGACAGTTCAGGATTTACCCTATGGATATCTGGGCTGAGCTGTAAGTGTAGGTCAGGATCCTGATTCCACTGAGGTTTACGAGAGATCTGGGGATTTGTTTTTACACAGAATCATGGACAGAGTTTGTGGCTGGATTTCTTGTGAAATAACATCTTGAAAGCTGTTTTTGTCAGATTTTCACTCAATATGGTAGAAATATCACAGCATCAGTTGTTTTCTTAGCATGTTTCTCATTTGCATTTATGAAAACAATTTTTCTGGCTAGTGTGATTTACACCTGAGTTAAAACATCACAATACTAACATTTTTGGTTTTGTCCAGCTTTTAGAACTGGCACAGATTCAAATTCAGAGGTGAAATGCCTCCTACTCTCCCATCATTTTTAACACACACACACATGAAATGGAATGACTGGAGTTTAAGATTATATTTTAATTGATTCTGAACTGCTATGAACTTCATGAGAGTAAAACTTCAGGAGTTCCAATCACATTTTCTGAAAGCACAAAGTATGAACATACTAAGTAATTTTTATTGTAGGGTTTTTTACATTTTCAATATGCGGGGTGTGTATGTTCTATTTCGCTGATATTTTACATCAGTACATGTAGATGAAAATAAGATCAAATCTTTTTACTCCCTCATACATCATCCCACAGTCAGCATCTGGGCTTGCATGCACAGAAAGGTGTGTGACTGAAATGGTTAAGTTCATGTCATTAAAATGGAAAAGGTCATAAAATACTGTAGCTGTTGTTCCTCACAAGGCGTGAACTCCTCATCAGTCTGTACATCTAGCTAGAATTTCTTGTTAGTGTAATATATATGATGTGAGTAGCAACTAGTGGATAGCTGAATTTGAATGGGGATGTGTGCTCCATGTAAGGAAGAAGCAGTGCTTACTCAAATGCTGTTAAAACTCCCTCATTTACAGCTCCTGGAGATGAAACATACAGCAGATTGCCTGTAACCATAGCAATTGGCTCCAACATGAAAGACCTCCAGCATCGAGGTAGTGGTAATGGCAGAAGCAGTGTGGAAGATAAAGGTGTACAGATAGAGACAGTACCACGTGGAAGTGAACTACTAAATAAGTGAAGATGAGGTGCCTTAGATGGATTCGGGCAGATGTGTGAGTTTGATGGGAAGGTTTGGGCTGGTAAGGTGATTTAGGGAGATGACAGGGAAGGCCAAAGAGAAGGCAGAGGTTTTGGTGACAGTCTGGTATAGAGGACAAAATCAGAACAGGGCTGGCGTGAAGTGAGAGGGAGATTTTGCAGCTGGAGGTTGCTGCCTCGCAGGTTCCTGTCTTTCAGTGATGCAAGACAACAAGACTGGCTGGATTTCAGGGATACTCATGAGTCAAAGTGTCTCACTAAGCTCATGGAAGAAGCCCACACAAGTTATTAGCTCTTAGTGTGATTTCTGGTGTAGAGATGCAGCTCTCAGAAAGATGTGGATGTTCCATATCCCAAAGCAATGCCAGAGTTGCAGGCCTGCACTTTCAAGATGTGGTAGGAAAAACCCCAGAAAAAAGCTCACTTGCAAGAGATGAGGAGGAAACAGTTTCTAAAATATTCAATTTCCTTGAGTTATGAGCACTAGTGTAAAAAAAAAATCTGAGACATTTACTTTAATATTTTGTTTGGTCTCCATTTTGGAGCTACTTTTTGCAAATATATAGAAGTTGTTACCTCTTAATATTTATGACAAGCTTAAAGGGAACCAGTTCTACGAACAGAGGCTCTTATATAGTAACCTGTAGAATCCTGGATACGATTAATTTTTATATCAAAATTATAAAAATAATAATGGTCAAGTTTGCCTATGAATGGCAGAGAAAAAGAATCCATTTACAAAAAGTAAACCATATCAACAAACTATGGATTGCAGATCAGGAAATATTCATTGTCTAAATTCTTTAGCTTCATATATACAATTTACATCTACCTAAAATGAATTTATGAAGTCATTAAAAAAATTGGGACCAAACATCTAAAGACTTCTACCTGTTCAGCTCATTGCTGTCGTAATTTTTTCTGGAAGACTTGTTGAGTTTTTACTGGAAAAAAATCTCAGTCTTCAGTGTGATTATGGTCTTAATCTGTCTGATTAGGGGTGACTTTATTTGAGCTACTGGAATTACATGTGACTAAGAGCACAGAGTGAGGAATCCAGCAGTAAGAGTCCCTGTACAGTTGCAGCTTCTGGAGAAAGAGGCTCAGCCCCCAGACTACAGCCTGGAAATGTGCCACATTGTGCAGAATACATAACCCCCTTGGTCTCCATCACGCTGCCTTACCACTACTTTTTCTTCCCTTATAAAAGTTATTTTTGGTCAACCAGGCACTTTTTTTACAGAAGACATAGTAAACACAAGATTTATAGAGCTATGTGTCATCCTTAAATCTACTCAGCTCCCTGGGTAAAAAACGGGATCACAGCAGTGAACATTTTAATAAACAAGCAAAGACATTGTACAAAAAGAGAGATAGGATAGAAAAAAGATGTTACAGTTCAACGCCTCCTATATAGGCTGTAGAAATGAGGCTGAGGCTTGTAGACACATTCCCATTTTGGAATATTTTCTGCCAGTGTTTAGTCCTGAATTAGAGCTGTAGTTAATCAGCTCTAATTCATTGTTTCACTCTTCTGATTTGGAAGCAATCAGAAACTCATAAAGCCAGCTGACTTTGCAAGATTTGGGGGCTAAAATCTGATTAAATAAGGTTCCTGGATATTACCTACCCTCAAATCACTGGTTCATCTTTTCAGTATATCTTTAGGACTGTATGATTGCCCCGAGATATCTGCTGAGAGAGATACTCTTTCATGTCTAAGGATTAGTTGGCACTGTTATTGCCAGTATCCGGCAAAGTTTCACTTTCTGCTATGATTTGTGTTTCTAAATTAAATCTAGTGTGGTGCTAGCAGCCCAGGATAAGCACCAATTATAACTTCTGATTAAAAAAAACCCCTACAAATCTAAACTACAGGCTGGACTACTGGTTAAAGATTTATTCCAAAGTTCATCTACACCTCCAATGTACCTCAGCACTTATCTAGACAACACCTTTTTACACCATCACTTTGCAAATCTAGATGGTCCTCAGATGCTTAGATTTTAACATCTGCTAAATATGGTTAGCATCACTGTCAAATTGGAATGAGTCTTCAGTGATTGGGTCCAAGTCTGCAATCATCAACTGTCTAATTTGATAATGGTAACTTCAGCAGAAGCAGAAGCAAGACTGATAATTTCTCCCATGTCAAATTTATATATGTTGTAACGTAATGGAAATATTCCCCAATGAGATTTCCTTTGCTGTGTATAACACACAATAGCAGCTGAATATATTTCTTACCCTTTTTTTGTGTTTTATCTACTGATAGTGCAGTGTCATGGGAAATGCCCTGCCTTATATAGGTGCAAGGTGCTTGAATGTTTTCTACGGTGTTGTAAAATGTAAAGTTACATTTAATCTTGATTATTGAAAATACTATACTAATCTTCCCCCTAAAATACTTTACTATAAGAATGCATTCTATCTGGAAGGTTATAAGCTAAATTAAAAGTTAAGAAGGCAGTATTTAAAGATCAGGCATCCATTGGAAACTGTAGTTCTCTGGTAGAAGAGGTAACTTCCAAGAGAAAAAAAAAGCCAAAGATATGGGTTACTTTTAAAATCTGTGGGGGCATCAATTTTCCACTCTCAGGTCAAACTATAGTCAACACTGGTGTCAGCCCATGCAACCACATATCAGTAATGACAGTATGCCTCAGCCAGCAGTGCTCTTACCTCTTGGCTAGAAGGTCACAAGTTTAAGTCTCCCACCAGGACTTGGGCTGATTCTTAAAGCTGACACGGCAGCACAACGCCAGGGAGGTGTTGAACTGTTTGAGGCATCATCCTTCATGAGATGAGATGTTAATCCAAAATCCCTTTTGCTTGTCCCTGCTGCCTGTCTAGGAAATATTGCCATGGCATTTTAGTCAGAAGAGGCTGGCTAAACCTCCTTCCCAGCCAAAACTCCCTGTCACACGACAACAGGCTCAGCCGTCCAAGGCACAGCTCAAGCCATTGTGTTATTGCACCACCATTACTGTATTTAGTTAAGCACAATGGAAACACTGTCAAGCATTTTAGGATACACAGGATATGAAGGGCCTAATGCAAAAGCCAAAATCTAATGCAATTTTCTAAATTCTATTGTTTATCATGTCTCTGTACACAAGCGTATAAACACATCATATGTATATTTAGAAAGTGGAGCTCTGTTAAAAATTACATTCAGCTTGCACTCATTCCATTTATATTATGTTGAGCAATTCTATTCCTTCCCTCAAACTGATTTTTTACTATTTTGAAATAAGAACTCTGCATTTAATGTTAGACATTCTTTATTAAAAAACCATATTGTTTAGCTTGTCATGATGTAGAGTTGCCTTTCCATAAGTACATTAAGCATGTGTACTCAGGGGATATTTTCTTCAAAGCAAGTGGAAATTCTGGGAAGAAACATGTTATAACAACTGCCTATAGTTAAAAACGAGAAATAGTAGAAAGCTTGGATGTCTCGGAGGAATAGGGTGCTATATGTAGCATTGTAGAAATGCCATCTGAGGATGGTTATGAACCAAGAAGATTGCATGCTCCATTTTATTTTACTTAATTTTATTTTATCTTATTTTACTTTATATTCCCTGGCATATTGGCTAGAATGAGAGTGTCAAATATTTATTTTATTTACAGTACGCTATTGATAAATGCATGTATAAGTGAACTAAACCTTAGAAGCACCATATAAACAGTTAATATGGAAAAGGTTATTAGGTAGCTATGAGTTTGGGTGCAAATCAGAAAAATGTAAGAATTTTCCTCCCTCCTCAAATTAGAAGCTCTATGATCTTCTGAAATCAAAGTATCTATTTAAAAAAAACAAAAAACCAGGCAGTAAAACTTCAAAATAATTCAATCCTCTTTTTTTTTTTAACCACTTTGCATAATATAAAGTGCTTAAACTCTTTCTGCAGCAGTCCTGCTGGCTTTCTGTTGCTTGATATTCTGACCATTTTTGAACCCTTGAACTCTGACAGAGAGGAGGGACTTGGAGAGGTTGTCATCTGATCTATGTAAGAAGGCAAAAGGAATAGCTTTCTCTTTAATAGCACTCTTTTCTGCTTAACAGTTGGTGGGAGATTAAAATGATCTAGGTGGATAAGGCAGGTTAAAGGTCAAGGGACACCGCAACTCCCCCTCTCCCCCACATGTCAAAATATAGACAGGTCGTTAGAAGTTAAAATTTTATGCCCCTTTCCCAAATATTTCAGCTTATTTGTGCACTAATTTTTATTGTAAATTCCAATTCTGGAGGAGGACTGGACCCCTACTATGCTACTGTCCAGCCTGCATAGTCGTCAGGTGCTGACATTCTGAGTTTCAGCCATATTAATTGCTGGATAAAGGCTATAATCCCCTCTCTTTGAAGCCCAAGACTGATTTTTAGGCAGTACTTCAAAAGCAGCACACAACCGAGGAGGCATATTTCCTACTAGCACTGAATCAACATGATTTACTCTGTTTGCATTTGTCTACGTACGCCTTGCATATTTGGCTGCACAACAAAAAGGTGTGAGTTGGCTGTAATGTAGTCTAAGGAGAGGTTTTTACTATCCTGAAGTTGATATATGACCTCATCTGAGACATACCGTTCCACATCTTTGCTTTAAGCATCATTAGGAAAGTATAAACTCCTATATCATGCTTTTGTTACCAATGAAAAATCTTGCCTTACGCTGGTAGAATTTTTTTTTTCTCCCCTCAACACCATATTAAAACTATAATTTAGAGCAAGGCTGATCCTTAAGCCGCGAATAAATAAGGCCTGTGTTTTGAAAAAGCAAAACCTTGTTCCAAACGTGGATTTTAATATCTTAAATACTGCAGCTTCTTAATTAAATGAAGCTGCGATCCAGCAGCAAAGATCCATTATTGAGAATAAATAAACATACTATTCAGCTTGAGTTTGGTACGAGGAAACAGGCGAAGGAGTCTTTTAAATTTTAAATAAATTTCTAGCAACTGCAGAACTCGTGGCTGAGTGTCGGCGAGTGCTTCACTTCTGGCTGTGCTGCTTTTTGTGGTGGGGTGTGCTTGGCTTCTGGCTGGCTGTCCGCAGAGCCGCACTACGGGGACTTTCTCATCCAGGATTTGCCAAGTATACTTAGTGTTATGTTTGAGAAAGATTAACAATATTTCAGATCAAAGGAGAATCCTGCTGCACGGTCTTACAAGATTGTCATTCACTCCCATTATGGCTCATTTGCACAAGATTTTCATGTAATATGAGCCATTGTTTTGATGGCAGTGATTTGACATAAAGACAGGGCCAAAATGCATGGCGGAGCCCCACTCCGCCAGGCTGGGGGGTAGCCAGGGCGCAAAGAACTTGCCAATCATAAAATGCAACTTTGTCTCCGTTATATTAAAGCCTTTATCAGGTGGAAAACTTTTGAATGAGCATTGATTCAAGGAGAAAAACTAACAATAGCCATTTTTATTAGAGTGTAGGAGCTGTTTTAACTGAGCAAAGTTGTGGGTGACGCGAAATGCAGGGTGATTTTGGTCAGCCACATATTCTGATGAAAGAGTTGTTCATTACTTTGAAATACTGAGTTTCTGTTAAGATGTTTAACAAAAGTTGGAGAGCCCCACACTGGGAGTGACATATGAGAAATTTATTTCTCTCAAAATTTATAGTTTAACCTAGTAGCTCCATTTTAAGGATCAAATTTGCCATATGGATGCCTTGCAGACACTTTAAAATGCAGATGCAAAACAGTAATCAATAAAATTTATTAGAGAAGAAAAGTAATGTGTATCAATTAATTTTCTTCAATTCCTGTCTTTCAAGCAATAACATTTTAGGCAAGTTTAGATTTTATGGATAAATAAGCGTTAAATAAAGTCTCTGGAGCAGTCTGATTTAAAACCACAAGTCTGATCTGTTCAAAGCCTGTTGCTTTGGTTTTAATGCAGCCTGTTGGGCTTAGGAAGCACAGGAAACTCGGTGCAGGAGTTGATCCAGGATGTCTTGGGCCCAATTCTGTAATTCTTACTGAGGCCAGACTCCTGTTGACTTCAGACAAGAACTGCAGCATGTCCAGTCTTTCAGCCCAGCTAAACACCTTAGGTACAAGTGTGTGAGGTAGACACAAAATTTCAGCTGTAACTGTAAGTTTCCTGGGTTTCTGTGGGTCTAAATTGTCATTAAGATTTTTACCTATGTTTTTTTTTCTTTCTATTTTTAGGCAAGGTAGTTTTTTTTCCAACAGTGGGGGAAAAAGAGAAAATTATTAAAAATGTGAATACATGAGAAGTTATAGAACATTATATAGGGATCTAGAAAAACAATTTACTTCAAAGAACTAGTGGTTTCTTTAAAACTGTTGCTTACGCATGTGGAGGTATAATGCTAATAAGTGCATAGGTAAAAAAAAGTAATTGTGCTGATTATTTTAAGATGTAAATGGCATGTTTCTCTCCTGTTTTTGTGCGTGTAATCAGTGAATTCTTTGTTATGGACAAAACACCTGAAATAATTAGTTACAAACTGCGAAGAATTATTTTAGAGAGAAAGAATTGCTGAAGTACCACCTCAGTGATGTTGCAAGTTGTTTTTCACACTTTGTATTGCAAGTTACACTTAAATACATCTGGTGTGCTTTTGAAATAAAAATAAGTAAATTATCTTTATATGGAAATGTGTGATGGAAGGAACCTTGTAGCTGGCTTATAAAGTCTTGGTAAATGAACTGTAAAGTGGAAACAGTGAAAAACATTTCACTTGGGTGACGATAGCTGGCACCCCCCTTCTAGTCTATCACAAAAAGGATTTATTTCAGGAAACTCATCGCATACTGGGGAAGGTAGCATCTGCATGTCAGCAATTCCACTGGCATTTCATGGAAAGCTTAAAAATATAAACATTAAGCTATTAGATCAATGTTTTTATCCCTCATCAGGAAATGCTTGCAAAATACACGAACAACAGCGCCCTCTGCATCTGAAAAGCCTCCGATTATTAAAACCAGACTACTGCTTCCAAAAGTGAGGCTTTTAATTTCAATTACTCTTGTTTGCTGCTGCTGGTAGGTATACCTGGGGGAATGGGGGAGGGGTGAGAATATTTGGATATATTTTTAAGTGATATATAACTTTACAATACTACCTGATAGCTTCAGCACCCTTAGGTACAAAAATTTTAAAGCTACGTAGAACAAACGAACACAAAATAACAGTAAAGTTGTAGCACTTTTGCATTACCCTTCAGCATAATTTAAATTCACAGTGTACCTTTAACAGGACACACATGAAGGATATCAGAGTCTGGAGTTTTGTTTTAATACAGCTTGGCTGCATTATTTTAATAGTTTTTCACTCTTTAAGTATTAGATGCAGAATCAGAACTATCTGGGGTTTTTTAGTGCTTAAAAACATATTCTGGGGAGTTTCCAGAAAGCAGTAGTGAAGGCAGGGATTGATGTATGACAGTATTTCAGGATTTGTTAGACATAATGAGGGAACTAGTTATTTTTGCAAGGCTCAAAATGGAGTTCTGCAAGCAAGGGTTATTATAAAAATGGATTAATTTGAAATAAGTGTTTCCTACAATAATAGATGGATGAAAACGGTCCCGTGTGAAAAGTTCTTGCATAATATTTCTTGATGATCAAAAGGAACAAAAATTTATTTCTATTTGCTATTTACATAAGCAATTAGTACAGCTGAGATGCTAATTAAGCTCATAATATTCTTTGCTTATTCCTATAAAAGGCATAGGATGAGCTGTCAAAAAAAATCACAGCATAAACATTTTATTTGTATTAAATAAAATACAGCAATTTTAGATATTTTACACCGACAATATATTTCCTCAAATCAGAAGCAGTGAAATATTAGAGATATATATGTATTATATAGCCATGAAAGATAGAAAAGTAGCAGGATACTTTGATTCTTTTTTTTTTTAATAGATTATCTTTTTTTCAGTTCTTCTGTAGGGATAATTTAATTCTTCTTTGCTCTTTCTCATCACTTCCTTAGTCAATAATTCCTTGTCTTTAATATGAAAGTAGCTCCTAATAACAAGTTTTGTGTCTGAAATATGAGTTTTAGAAATGTTCAGGCTTATTTCTACATGGATTGCAGTTTATGGATTGAAAGAAAAAAATGACTGGCTTGTATGGAAACTATTATAAAAGACTCATTTTATAAAATTAAAGTAGTAAAATTAACATCAAAGAGTGATGTTCTCTTGCCTTAATAGAATGGGAATAGATGTACATTTGCAACATGGTATTAGTGTGACAAAATACACTTCCAAAATTTACTCATTTAAGAAAGGCAAACTGTCTTTTTCACAGCAATTAAGTAGAAGTAGAAAGTCGAAAATCATATCACTCCTGCATATCAACCAAATACTTTTTAAGGAATTCAGAGACATATCTGAACATTAGTGTGAGCTCCGATTACTGACGTGAAAGGGGTTTAACAATAAGAAAACAATAGTTCTTTGTTGTATTCCTACTTTTAAAGCAATTTAACATACTGCTTGGAAATATAGGAAGTCTCACAAAATTTTCAAAGACAAAGCCCTAATGACTCTTAGTATCAGTGTGTTCGTTTCAAGAGCAAATTAAAAGAGTGAAAGAACGGTGCAAATAATTGTTTCATATGTTCTTTGCTTGTGACTGCTGTAATCATCCAGACTGATTTACAAATGTAGACTTGAAGGTTTCTCAGCTTCCTGCAGTGTAGAAGACTGTTACTTTGGCACTCACTCTCATGCCCTTGTAATCACCACTCAAAACTGTGCCCTGGTACTTCCAATTCCCAGTCTCTTGATTGAACACCTCATTCTGTGCTAACAAGGTGTCCAAGGTATTTGAACAGGGGTTGCAGTCAGAAAATTGTTAATGGTTTCACTCATTAAGAGTTGCAGCACTAGTTTTGGTAATTTGGTAACTGTCTAAATTGCAAGTTGATTTTTTCCTTCATTTTAAAGAATGATGCTAAAATTTGAGCCCAGGAACACTAACAGCTACAAAACCCCAGAAGGGTGCTTAAATCACTGTATTTGTATTGCAGCGAAGGATTTTTGTAGCAGGAAGGGTATTATTTTATTTTTGAGGTTATGTTTTAAAATTATTGAGAAATGCAAAAACAAGTATTAAATGGAAACCTAAAGACAGATAATGTATAAAAAGGGAATAATAAACTGTAAACCAGCCTGAAAAATCTACAAGAAATTATTAAGGAAGCAAAGCTAGTATTAAAATTACAAACGAAAAAGTCAGAAAGAATTTGCCTTGGGCCTGGGTGTGCTTTTGGGTAATTCTTTAAAATAAAAGGATTTATAGCTGTAGGAAACTGTAGTATATCTACTTGAAAACAGGCCCTAGGAGTCTTAAATATTTTTTTACTATATTGCAAGCTAAGCAGAAAGTAAGGCAAGATCGATGGGTCTGATCCTGCAATTTATACTCAAATAAGAATCTTTTCCATTTTCACTTGTCTATGTTGCAGTGTTTAGGAAGAAACGTATTTCCTACAAAGAAGCAATAAGGAATGATTAAAATCCATTTAAAAAATGACATGTTAAGGGGTTTTTCTAGTTGTATCCTCCCTGTCATCTGGGATCACTGAGTTACTTTCTTGAACAGGGCAGAGGTTCTGTTTTCAGACAACAATTTACACCTGAAGCACTTTCTCTGAAAGAAGAATTTGCCCCATGAAAATTTAATTTTTGGAGTGGAAAGAAAGAACTTTTCTAAAAAAAAAGGTGGAAAAGAATGGTTTGCAGGTTTTATTTAATCCACTAAAGTTTAAGCTATTCCTAAAAGCTGTCAATCTACTCATTTAAAATAGGGATTAAAATTCAGTGAATCACCCTATGCTGCATCTTTTGGCCAAGTTTTGTGTTTTTCAAATACATATATCTGTCGTTAAAAAAGCTCCTCTCTCCTCTGTGCCTATGAAAGTTGCACACACAAATGAAGGGAAACTATAAAAGAAATGCTAACACTGGCCACACAGAAAGCACTGTCAGAAGCACGCTGCAAACAAACTGAGAAGAGTTGTTTTTTCTGTTGGTTTTCTTCCCTTAATTTTAAATATTCTTTGTAACTTTAGAAAGCAAGCTACTTTCTGGCAGAAGCATGGATAATATCCTTGTGGTAGGTGGTTTGAGCTTGTTCTTTACTGCACAAGTACACACTTTAGTAGGGATCATATAGGAAAATGTAAAAATAGTTTTTAAAATATTTTGCTAGATTTGAAATATGAGATGATTTGGCCTGCACAGAAATATTCTAAGCAGCAGGCAATGCTCATCTGATTTTGTTCAAGCAGAATCTCTCTCACACAGCTCCTTTAACCAATGTTCTTTCATAAAGTTCTGCTAGCCACACAATTTGTCTCTCAGCTGGCTGGGATATCCCTCCAAGGTACACAGATATTTTTTATGATGGAAAAAAAAAAAGTGCAAGCAAAAGAGCAAAATGAAAGCATTATTTACAACCCTGGTATAGTTTGCTTAGAAATATGCTGTGAGTAAGCACGTAAATGTGAGCTGTCAAACAGAACATACTTTTTGAAAATTATAGGTGAGCAGCACATGTCTGCATTTTACATTCATTCCTATCTTTATTTAGATTCATGCTTTTAAAACCTTCTTGACATTTGTGTTTAATCAAGAATGGAAATTATGCTGATGTCTAAAAAGCAAAGGGTCTGTTCATATATTTTATGTATAAATTTTCTTTTGTGTGTCCGTTTTACTCTGCTTCTCTGACTGCAGTTGCAGAGAAAGTGGATAAATAATTTCTGGAAGGGAAGTCTGTCTGAATTTTGATGTGTGATCAGTGTATTTCTGAACTAGACAGTGGAAGGTTTTTCTCCTTTTAGTTAAGTCATTCCTCTGGAACTGATTGCAAAGATAAAACCCCATCTGTATAAATTGAAAACTTTTCTTTTTGAACTGGAAGTTGAATGCAGACCATGACTTTTCCATAGAAAAAACACAGAAATAATGGCCCCTGGCTGTGGAGGCATTTTTTGTTTTTCATGAATCAGACACAAAGTTATTTAAATTAATTCTGGTCTCATCATCCTAATAGAATATCATTACTGATCTTTATAAAAACTATTGGAAATCAGCTGTGTGTGGATGTAATAGCAAGAGCTGTTTGACCAACTCCCCCAAATAATTTTTGCTTTATTGAAAAGCAAAACTACTGATGACAATGCTCACTCATGATGCACATACTTTGTGCATTTCACACATTCTCTTTTTATGTTAATTACAGGGATCAAAAGTACTAACTACACTCTTGCTTCATGATCAGTAGAGGGTAATTTATTTACCGTCTTTTGCAAACAGTCATTAAAGAAAAAAACAGAAGAAAATTTCTTAGAGAGAAAGAAACTCTGTAAATATGTCCATGTAGTTAAAAAGTACATGGCAAAACACAAGTTTTGCCTCCCAAACAGTCTATAGTTGTGCACTGTCTAAATGGTTCTGCTCTTTAGATGGGGTCCACTACATAATTTGTGCTCACGTGTGTTTGCACAGACTGCAAGGAAACAGACTTAATTTCTCCATGACTGTGCTGCCTAAGAGAGTGCAGGATCTCAGGTACCACAGCTACAGCATGTTAAGTGCTCATACTGACATAAATGTGAATATTTTACTAATAGTTCCCCTCCCTCTCCCTGATGCTGACAACTCTGTAGTTCCCCAGTTCCTGTTCTGAGTTTGTGGAATGTCTCTGAGATGAGGACCCTTCTCTCCCTGAGTTTTCTGGAT
Organism: Brachypteracias leptosomus; assembly: GCA_013401335.1. Classification (NCBI taxonomy): domain Eukaryota; kingdom Metazoa; phylum Chordata; class Aves; order Coraciiformes; family Brachypteraciidae; genus Brachypteracias; species Brachypteracias leptosomus. Next base: position 110,983 of record VYZX01029758.1, read on the forward strand.
TGGTTCCTTTGGCAGGGGAGGAGAAGGCTTGGGGTTGTGGGAACCAGCAGAAGCATCTCAGATTTGGCATGCTTGCCAATGGCCCTTTTCTGCTTACTAGTTAGGGTGCGTGGGCTTGCTATAAAGCTCATATCTGAGCTGATTGGGTTGGAGACAGACTTTGGTAGACCCGGGTTTATCTTACCCTGTGAAAAGTAAGGGCAGAATCTGAAGTGTCTTTAAAGACACTTCAGGATGGAAAAGGCTGGTGCCTACCTTAGCAAGGAATACAGTAGCTGCAAGACAGCCAGTGCACTACCCTAGCACTGCCAAAAGATAGGATATTCTTCCTAACAGCCATCAAATCTACCAAAATTTGTAACTGGCCTGAGCAGAACAAGAACTGAGGTCTTCGTCAGAGACTCCACTCATCTGCTCATCCTACAGCTCAGCAGCAGGCTCCTCCCAGCCAGCTCTGCCAGCATAAGCGTGCTGAGAAGGGAGCATGTTTCCCAGGCACCAGCACAAAGGATCAGGGACAGTGGGGCTGGGATGAAGGTGAGGACTAGAGGGCTTCTTGACACTAAGAAGTAGCACCTTGCAAAACTTCTCCATGCGTCCTCTGCAGCACAAGTTAAAAAGAGCTGCTTAAGTGGAGAATAGTTGGTTCCAACGTGCCTAAGTCCAGACCTTAATAAGGAAGTATGCTAAGAATATAGGTTCAGCTTTATCCTCACTCTTGCTGCACAGGGAGAGTGAATTGGTAGCTCCAATCCTGCCTTTATTCCAATATCAGGTTTCTCTGCATTTCCTGCCTTACTCATCACGTTATATCTGGTGGTTCATACACAACACTCAGCATGTGCTCTGTAAAAATGAATTGCACAAGCAATGTGGATTTAAATAGGTGCAGGGACTTTTTCAACCTTTGATGGTTTCTTCTTGACTGTGTTCAAAACCTTGCATTGTCCAGCTGGAGTTAATGGTGGTAATGGAATGAGTTACTGAGGAAAATTCTTACATGAGGGACAATGTTATTCAAGGCTATTTGTGTTTTCCATGTTGGTTGTTTATTTCTAATAGTATTTTGTTTTGTTTTTTTTTCTTGCACTATCAAAGATGTGGGCATGATATTTCAGCACAGAAGCACCTGGTCAATCAAGATTATTGATAAAAATCTTTACAACAAATTTCTGAGCCGTGGAAATTTCTTTTATCCAGTGACTAACAAGCTCAACATAATATGCAAATAAGGAATTATCCACATGGAACTGGAAAAACATCAGTTGAATAGATAAGAAATAGACCAGAACTGCCATGGTCTATTGTTTTTTTTTTTTTACCCATGTCATTCTTAAATTATGTACATTTTACACAAGCAAGGTCTTTCCCAATCCCTGATGAGCCCATCTTCGAGCTTAGAGGAAAAAGAGCAGTGGGTTTTTGGAAGCTTTTGGGGAGTCAGGACTTCAGCTTTACCATTAGGTTTCATTAGAGTGATGAGTATTAGTACAATGATTTACCATGATCAGAGGAAATTAGGTCCAGAGTGGTGTGCACAGTGGTGTTGCCTAAGAGGACTCTGAAGTGGCTCAGGGATCCACATTCCTGCCATCAGATCCCTGTTCAGACCAGAGGTGCATCATTACCTTTTTGAAGAGTATCTACCAGAAGGGCTTAGTGCAAATGTTGTTCTGAAGGGAGTAGGGGGGTCGAGGGTGTCTTTGGTATTGATGAACATGCTCACTGAAAATAGGAGGATTTCCTCAGATGCTTCTAAAAGCACTTTTTGTGTGGCTACATTCTTATCTTTACTTTGTCATTACAAGATCAGTGTTTCATAGAATCATAGACTCACAGAATCGTTTTGGTGAGAAGAGACCTTTAAGATCATCAAGTCCAACTGTTAACCCAGCACAGCCAAGTCCGCCACTAAACCGTGTCTCTAAGCACCACATCTACATGTCTTCTAAATACCTCCAGGGATGGTGCCTCAACAACTTCCCTGGGCAGCCTGTTCTAGTGCTTTACAGCCCTTTCTGAGGAGAAAAATTTCCCAACATCCAACTAGACCTACCCTGACACAATTAGAGACTGTTCCCTCTTGTCCTATTGCTTGCTACTTGGGAGAACAGATTGACCCCCACCTCACTACAACCTCCTTTCAGGAGAGAGCAATAAGCAGTTTCAGGGAGAGCAATAAGGTCTCCCCTGAGCCTCCTTTTCTCCAGGCTAAACAACCCCAGTTCCCTCAGTTGCTCCTCCTAAGACTTGTTCACTAGACCCTTCACCAGCTTTGTTGCCCTTCTTTGAACACACTTCAGCACCTCAATGTCCTCCTTGTAGTGAGGTGCCCAAAATTGAACACAGTGCTCAAGATGCAGCCTCACCAGTGCTAAAGAGTATAGAAGTACAATCACCTCCCTACTCCTGCTGGCCACACTAGTGCTGACACAGGCCAGGATGCTGGTGGCCTTCTTGGCCACCTGGGCACACGCTGACTCATATTCAGCCAGCTGTTGATCGACTCCCCCGGGTCCTTTTCCACTGGGCAGCTTTCCAGCCACTCCAAGTCTGATTGTTGTGATCCATGTGCAGGACCCAGCATTTGGTCATGTTGAACCTCATACCATTGTCTTTGGCCTATTTATGCAGCCTGGCCAGATCCTTCTGTAGAGCCTCCTACCTTTGAGCAGTTCGACGCACCCACCCAACTTGGTGTCTACTGCAAATTTCCTGAGGGTGTCCTCTATCCCCTCATCCAGATCATTGATAAGATACTAAAGAGATAAGATACTGAGCCCTGGGGAACAACACTTGTGACCAACTGGATTCAACTCCATTCACCACCACTCTTTGGGCCCAGACACCCAACCAATTTTTTATCCAGTGAAGTGTATGCCCATCCAAGCCATGAGCAGCCAGTTTCTCCAGGAGAACGCTGTGGGAAATGGTGTCAAAAGCTTTAATAAAGTTTAAGTAGACAACATCCACAGCTTTTCCCTCATCCACTAAGTGGGTTGCCTTATTATAGAAGAATACCAGGTTAATCAAGCAGGACCTGCCTGAAGTTTTCTACCTTCATGCATTAATTTTTGGACTTCTGGAAAAGTGTGGAACTGGTCCTGGGAATAGGCAAAGAAGCAGTTGTGTTGGGCATTGTTGCAGAGAGCAAAGGAAGGACCATGATACTGGGGTACACGGTGCCAATGATGTGGAGAGCTGGCTCTGAGAAGGGGATCAGATAGTTGCTGCCTCTGTCATCTTAGCTGCCCTAGCATCAGCAGGTGCAGGAAGCCTCCTGGTCCATGTCTTCCCTCATTTCTTTCCTTCTCTGCTTTTGAACCACTCCCTTTTCTTGGATCGAGCCCTGTTTATGTTACTAAACTACCTTGAACTGAACCTGCCTGTGCTCCTTATTGAGAGTGACCTAAACATCTTCATTAAGCCTGAAATCTTGCTGTTAAGATGGTGCATAATTTGCTTTGAATACAAATCTGGTTTGCCACTCCACAGGTAGGCAATGGGGTCAAAGAAGAGCACAGCACTGGGCATGATTGCCACCTTTTCACTTGCATGCAGCACAGTTTGGGGAGGAACTGAAGCCATGCCTTCAATGATGGCTGTGTCTTCAAGGTCTAGATGAGCCTAATTGCTTGGAGTTTATACATGACATGAAAGCTGCAGGTTTGGAGATCTTTAACCAAACATAAGGTATTTCTAATGTTGTGTTATAGCTCTCCACATTTATAGCAGAGGACAGAGCTACCACTATTTTTACTTACTTTCACAGTTTAAGAGGTCTTGGTGTTACAATTTTGCCTCTTGATATTTTGTATTTCTGTTTGCTAAGTTTTACACCATCATTACTAATTATATCCCCCTTCTCACCATTCCCTTGTTCTCTCTCTCCTTAATTCTGCTACTTGCTAGTCTATCTTTAGCCAACATTCACCTAAGTTTTCTTTTTAAATATATTTTCTCACTATTGTGAAATACAATAAAACATCTGTGAAATAATCTATTTTTATCTGAAATCAATGACAGAGCTCCTAATTGGAGCTAGCTAAGATCTTTTGTTGATTTCCAGTAATATAAATGATGTGTTTTTTCACCGACAGATAATTTTTTGTGAGGATGGTTTTATATGTTGTAGCTAAAAGAGATGCAAAAGGAGACAGTATCATTTGGGAAAAGTGTGACTATTTGGGTACAGAAAATATTAGAATTTTTGCATTATTGAGAAGAAATAAACCTGAAATATATCTATTAGTGCACCCTAGATAAGCAATATCTATTGTGATGTGTTCTCTCAGAGACTGTACTATGGAAAATTGAGAATAATGGGCTGTGTCATATCTTCAGTCCCTGTGCAGAACTCACACTGATGTCAACAGGAGCTCCCTTCACAAACTAAGACCTATAGATGACCCATAGAGTCGCTACTAGATCTTTCTCATACATAACTACAAACTTAATGGAGCATTGTAATCCATTTTGAGATCTAATGAAATACACCACGATTTAAATTGCAATTAAGCAGAGAGATATCAATAGGCATTGATGAGTTTCCACATGAAGACAACAACATTCCTGCTACAAACTTACAGGTTTTGAGGAGTAATGGCTCATAGACTCTAAAAACACATTTACTCATAGCAATATTGATGAAACATCTCAGGAGCCTTAAACATATGAATTATCTTTAGTTGTTAGACATAATTTGTACATCCAAGGCTCAAACCATTCTGGAAAGATCATTGAATCCCATGTGATAAAATTCAGCATTTCTTAATTGCCTCCATTTAAAAATAGAAAATCACAACATTGTTAACTTATGCTTTTATAGCAGTGGGAGGTTGCAAGGTTGTAGACAGAAGGTAATTCACAAGGACATCTATTTAAAGTTTGTGTACTAGATGGCGTTTCATGTGTCCGTGGCTTTTTAAATTATTTAACGTGATAAACTATTCCGAGGTCATGTTTGTGTGGGAAATATCATGAAATAATTAGGGCCTGTGTATTTCACAGCACAGAGAGACCAAATTTCATTACAAGAGTGTTTAAACTCTACAGCAGAACTTTGGAAACCCGCAGTAATATTAATCTTCTGGTGCTCTGAAGTATTTCATTCCCGGCTTCCCTCATAAAAATACACAGAGAGCTGTGGCTTATCTTTGAAATTACCCATTGACGTAAAATATGAGGACTATTATTTTCAAATGTGTTCCAAGGAAGTGTTTTCCTGTATGCTTAGTAGGCAGAACAGCTCTGGTCTTTAGGCAGGAGCTCCTGTTACTCTGGCCAGAAGTTGACCTCCCTGTTTATCCTTGCTCCACTGACCCGTGCTCGCCAGGGGCTCGTGCATCAGTTTGTGCCTTCTGCCAGCAGCAGGCTGACTTTATAATTTCTCCAAACCATAGTTCATCCTCCTATTTTGTACACCTCTGCAAAATAATAAAGAGGTCATTATATGCTGTAATGTAATTATCTCTTCCCTGGATAAGACAATATGGTCAATATGCTGTAGGCTCAAGGCTTCAGCAAATCCACAGTGTCCTGGTTATGTGTCATTTCCCAAAGAAGAGCAGAGTTTCCTGGACTGCAGATGAATTAAGTCTTCTCAGACTCTCTGCAAACTCTGGCAGAACCCAAAATTTCACTTGGTTTCCTTTTTTTTTGGTGTGTAAATATACGGGCTAGACATTCTATTTATAAAGTAAGATATGTCAGATTGGCATGACTAAAAGGTGAAGTATGGAATACAGTTCTCATTACAGGATGACAGCAGTAAAGGAAAAAAAAAATCACATAGAAAAGCCCACGGAAATTTCATATTGGTAAAGTTATAGTTGCATTTTGGACAAGAAGTTTTGAGATTGACAAAATAATTTTTTTTTTCCTGCTGGTTTTTATTCTATGATACTGTAGCTTCTTTAGCAGTTACCTTGCTAGAAGACTTGCATATCAGAAGTCATGGCAACTCTTTTGTGATATTCTTACAAAGTAGTGAGGCACTGATGCTGAGTAAAAACTACACTGGTCTCATGTGCACCGCTGTAATACTTCCATTTAATAACCCACCTTAGCAGGGAGGCGGATACTCTGCATCTACATCACTCCTCTGTGCTGGAGTTTATCTCTAGGCAACATGTAAACACACGCTTTGGAAAGTATTTAAGCCAGGAGTACATCTAAAAGCTGTTTTTTCTTATGGTTTCCTGGCTTTCTGGACACTAACCAAGACCAGCAAATTCTTAAATCCTACAAATGATTTCAGCCATCTGTAAGTTATAAAAGAACTCTGTTCAATCTCGAATGCTCAAGCTGATTTCTGTTCCTATCGTGGGTTGCTGTGCTGTTGAGCCCTCTTTGGTCTGAAATAGGCTTTGGAGTTTTTTTTTCCTTCCTTTGTCTGCTTTTTCAGCTTACACCTTCTCTATGAGAAAGGTCTTAGATGACAAGAATGGGTCTCTGAGCTCACCATCCCCTGCTTTCCATGCGCTGCATTTGGAGGGGTAGTATATAAAACTTTGCCAGCGTAGTCTGGATACTGCTGTTGCAGAAAGGAATCAGGAACTCAGGTTTACAGCTTACATTTTCTTTCTTGACCCTTTCCCCTTGCCCCCCAAACAGATAGGTGATCTCTCATCTTACCTTTCTCCTTTGATCAAGGTGCCGTTGCCAGCACACTAGAACAAAGTTTTGGTCTAGTAAAATGTGAACCTCAACTTTGGAGAATCTACTGATTTCTATTAAATGAAACAATACTTCTTCCTTGCCACAGTCAGTGGATTTTTTTTCCCCAGTCAAGCTTGCTAAAAGCAGCTTAAATTAAGTTTTTCTGGACTAAAATTCTCAGTTCCCAGACTCTTATTCTTTTTACTCCTGTGAACATAGTGCTATACTGGATGTCAATTTGGTCTTGTTTGTGGGTTCATTTTCCCCTCCATTAGAACAGCTTTTTCTCTTTTTTTTTCCTTCTTATGATATTGTTCAAAGGCTTCTTGTGATGCCTTGAAAAAAGTTATTGATTGTTAGATCATTTCTCTCATTCATTCAGATGTTTTCTGGTCCCCAGATGGAAACATCACAGCTGCTGCTCTGGAATTCACTATCGACTTTTGTCTCTGGATTATCAGAGCCCCAAGCAAAAAAGCCTGAATCCAGGCACCCGTTTTCCCTCTGTTGGGACTTAAAGCTGTTATCCTTACAGCTCAAAGGATGTCCCAGTGCCTGTGTATGACCAGAGTCTGGATCAGTAAGGTCCTATGATTACTTTCTTTGAGCTATTTTTCTAGTGCTCCATTTTTCAGTTTATGTGTAATTTTTCAGCTCTTCAGTCTGAGCACCAGATCTTGGAGACCAGTCTGCTCTCCTGCTTCCCTCTGCTGTTGTTATTTCTGCTCTGGTCATTTGTTACAGGTTCGAGGGCCAGAATCAGCCTGACAAATCAGTATTTTTCAAATTCAGACTTTGCTGACCAGCAGCCATCTGCTCAGACAAAGAATAAAGTGGGAAGGATTGCTGTGTTTTAAATGCTTTTCACCCAATCCCTGAAGAAAAGCCTCTTTTTTAAATTCAAAGGGTTGTTATGATTCAAAGAAAATGCCTATTCTACAGATTGTTTCCTTTCCATTAAAGTTTATTTATACCCCCCTCCTTGTCTGAGGGTATAATTATGAATGATCTAAGCTTGTACTGAAAATCCTAAATTAAAAAATACATCTGTTGCAAGGATTCTCTCACCAGAAACCTTGAAAATGTTATCCTGTCTGTGTATCCATATATCTGTCTGTCTTTCTCTAGGTTTATGGCTATCCTTTATATGTTCCAGAAGTAAATGGGATTAGATTGCTTGCTGTATATTTGAACTGCTGTATACATTCACAAAAGGCATAAAAATATGTGGAAATCTCAATACATTTTATATTTGTTTATATTCATCTTCCATTCACATTTTCACTTGTTCAAAGCTGAGGGGATTAGATTGTATTATGCTTCCTTTTCCTGATTTAGGAGTAAACATAAGAGTGAGAAAACATTATTTACATGGTAAAATTTAAGTTTAAAAAGAAAAGAGAACTGTAGCAAAAATGGTATGAACTGTACCAGTGTTTATTCCACACTAGGTGTTTGGACAACAAAGGGCAATTACTTTAGCCCAACTTTTCAGCATACCTCAGGAAGCATCAGTGAAACACATTTATTTTTAATTAAGGCCAACCCTGTCCCAACATTTGCTTTAAATATGAGGACCAAAGAGCATCAGAAAAGGACATTATTTCTTTAGTCCTTTGAAGCTTCTGCCTCCTGTTATGTAGCTCAAGGGAGGTCAATACCACACGGACAGTGGATTCATGGCAAAATCTCCACTTGGCAGAAGATATCCAGATATCACTGTTTTTTTCAGTTGGATTTCCCCTGATTACTAATTGTAGTTTTCATTTTTAAAACATTACTGTGAAATGAGTCCATTAAGATGCTGTAATGTTAATTAACATTGTCATAAGCTCTTCTTTCATTTCACTTGCATACATTTTTGAAAGGTACATTGTAGAAATGATTCTTTTACCCTGCCATTTGCCTATATATCATTTCATGCTAGTACTGAAAGGTTAAATGTTATAATTTATGCTAATTTTAATTTTCCCTAGTGCCATAGGCAGTACAAATCAAGCAGCAGCAATTGATTATACTTCACTGACTGTATAAAACAGAGCAAACATGCAGTTCTGTCAATGAAAGGCCTGTGCCAGGTTAGTCATAGTTAGGTTATTATGGCCTCCTGAGAACAGCAGTCAAAACCAAGCAATAATGATGATATAAATATTTATTTTGTGCATAGTTCTGGATCGAAGCCATTTTAATAAACAATTTTCCATAGTACTTTTGTGCTTCATGGAAAGACTGTTTGCCCCTTGAAGAATTTTGTGCAATAAATATCAGATCTAAATTTGGACTCTGGCTTCTCAGAGGAGAGACTGAAGTCATGGCAGTCAAGCAGAATTTCATCGAAGCATGTGTTTGTACAGGAATACCTAGGTTACAACTTCAGGAGAAGGAAGAAGAAGGTATGGTTTAGGCCTTCAAAATGCAGAAAGATTGCTCACTACCTTAGTGTCATCTGGCAGCCAATTAGATACAAAGAGCTCCTTGGAGCTGAGGAATGACAGTCGGGTTCTCAGAGCTTTTCAAATAGGAAGGTTAAACATCCATGTTGTTCACTTACACTGGTCTTACTTACACTGGTCTTTCCTCCTCACAGCACAGAGAAGGCAACACATCACCCTTGCTTAGACCACTTCAAAACATATCTTTGCTGTTACACTGCTCCTCCAAAACTAGAATTTTCTCCACAAATGCAGCTTTGGGGTTGATTGCAGACACTTATTTTCATGGATGAATGACTCGTTCCCTGCTCTGCAACCTACCTTATAAGATAATGAAACAGAAGAGAGAAATAAGGTCACAGAAGTAGGAAGCATTGGGTAGCAACTGGTATTTTAACAGCATCATGGGACAGATGCTTAATTCACATGGAAGACGGGCAGAGATTACTTAAATCTCTTTGAGATAGAAGAAAATGCCACTTGGAGGCAAACAGAAGTGACCTCTGTGCCTGTTGGCAGTACAAGGAGAATCAGTCTGGTCTAGGAGATGTGGTTAAGTGTCTCAAGAGCTTTTCTGCTCCTAAATATAGAATCATAGACTCATAGAATCACTCCCAACCTGGGTATGAGCCACTGTGGGCAGCTGGCTAGAGAGATACTGTTGGAAGGTATGAACTGTAGAGAGGGTTTCATTCTTGCTGGTACCTGTAAGAGAACAGTCAATGTCACGTCGCTTATGAGAGAAGGAAATGGAACATTGACAATGGGATTAAGGGAATTATTGCTTGAGTGGAGGGTAGGTGAGTAACCCAGTGAGACCATTACACACTTACACAGGCTGCAGAAGATGGGAAGAAGATTCTTGCAACAAGGCAACGACAACCGAAAGGCAAACGCTCCAGTGAAAGTTGTTCAAAAATACTTGATAAATGTCAGTGGAAGCCAATTTGGGTGGTTTCAGCACTCTAACTACAATAGGCATTCTTGTTTATTTTTGTGTGCCCAAAACTTACTGAATGTTTGTGTGATGAATCTTAAAATAGAAATAGGAATTTGGCTTGGCCACACATTAGCTTTGCAGTGTAATATGATTTTGATAAAGAGATATGCTCGTGAATAAAACTGATATAGTACTAAAAGATTAGAATACTCATTTTCAAATACAATGCTTTAATTTAAAGAAGACACCATTATTTTTTTCATGTTATTTTTGCTCTTTAACATGGAATTAGTGAAACACGGACTGGTTACTTTAAGCCAGATGGTTTCTTCCCCACCCATAAAGATTTGTTACTTTAGCACATATGTCTCTTTTTCTTCCATAAAGCATATTAGAAGGAAAACAAAGATTCACATTTAAGCAATAAATAATAACTACCACCCCTATTGGCTTAGATATGTCCAAATCCAAAACCACAGCTAAAAGTTACTTTAAAGTGTGGTGGGCCACAGCTTATAGTTCTTTCATTTTGCTTTCTTTTTAAAAGGTTTGACTTTGTTGACATTTTTACACTGTTTCAATTGATCTTTATTGAAAAAGAATAGGGATGGAGCAGACTGACAATTTTATTTGACAGATGATTAATATCTTTGCTTAGATCTGGCCTAAAGTGTAACCACAAAGTGTTTGATAAGGGAGGGATAAAATATGGTTTGCAGGCAGTTGAGAGTTTAAGGGATATAAAATGGCTGAATGACAATCTTAAAAATGCAAGGTAGAGAACCATGAAGCCATGTTAGCACTGTACCAGCATCCTTTCATCCTAGGGTTTTCCTGATTTCTTTCCTACTTGCTTGGCTTGTAGTGGATGAGTCTTCCTTATTACCTGTGTGGAAAGGTCTCTTTATGAACAGGTATCTCCTTTTGGCCATAGGATAATGACTTGACATCATTTCCCGAAGTCTCCAGGCTGGTCTTGAAGCACCAAGTCTAGGTCTGAGATCTGTACAGGGGTTTTGTGTCTTGCTTAGGGTCCTTTGAGATACTCTGCTTTCCTTTGCCATAAGGAAGCTGTTCTCCCCTTTCCTGTCTGGCATGATGCTCTAATAGATTCCTTGAAACAGAAACTCCCCCATGGTTCCAGCTCTTTGCTTTTCCAAAAAAGAGGCTAATCTGGCCCAAGCTAAGCCCGGGTGCAATTAACAACAAAATTCCTTTATGATAACAATTTCTCTGCCTTTTTAACTCAGTCCAAATTTTGCCACGGCAGGGAAAAATTGGTCCTAAGGATTTATATTATGCTTATTTAACTACTAATTTCTGTAAAAGAAAAATTAATTCTCTTACTTGTGGTGACACGTCATGCCAGGAATAACATTGAGCATGTATGGCTTAACACAATAGACCATTTTTAAAGGGCCTTTTCCTAAAATTTGATTTTAGATTTGGGACTATGGAGCATTTAACTTACTTTCAGGAGGATATTTTGAGTAAAAATAACAAGAAACTGCCTTACTAGAATATCAACCATGCTTGACTGATATTAACCATATGAAAAAATGTATGAGACATATAAACTCCACATAAGAACTACCGTTAAGCTCACTCATATTTTTCTTTCAAAATGGATGTCCAAACTTTAAAAGTCTGTATGTTATTCTTATTAAGATTCAAATACATTTTTAGAGACTGAATTCCTACTGTTTTCAATAATGAACATCTCATGGATGGCAAGGGGGAAAAAAAAAAATCAACTTTCCTTAATGCTACTGTTGGCCAAACTGAAAGTGAAAAAGAATTTGTTAACAAGATATCCTCTGTACTAGAACTATATTTTTTTTTCCCCATCCATAGATGCAAAAATAAGTGTTTCAGGGAAGCTTCCTCACCTTCACACCCTGTTTTCTTCTCCTGTATGCTGGATGTTTGCCCCACAGCAAACCCCATATGACCCAGCATGGCATAGGGCTGAGGAAGCCACTGAGGAGCTGCTTTCTCCCTTAGTGCCGGGGAAAGGAGTGACCAAAGCAAGTGGCAGGACTCCTCCTGACTTCACTGGGTGTTGGATGCTGCTGGAGCAGTTGATCCAGGACATACTGCCTGGTAGAGCCCATTGGAACTGAAGACAACAGACAACCTGCCTAATGCTGGTGTGACAACCCCTCCCAGCACAATGTACTGGCACCCCAGGATATACTCTGCCTCGTTAGCTGTCCTGTATTGTCTTCTGTAAATATAGTGAGTAATACAAAAAGCATTTACTAATGAGGCTTAAAATTTTCCTACAAATGATCATCTTGCATATTTACATGCTTGTGGTTTGCTGTCATTATATGCACCATTTTTTGGCCTATCTCCCTCATTCATGCTCTCTGGGAAACATGCTCCTTTGAGAGCGCTGCAGATAATTTTGTTCCCTCCATTTTTTGCAGGATGCTTTGCTGGTTGTCTTAGAAATGCCAGTTTAATTGGCTGAGTAGTCAGAGGAGGTTTTAGATCTGGGGGCTTTAAGCTGGCACGTGCATTTTGTGTGTGCCTGAAAGTGGACGTGACACCCAAAGACAGACTGTTTTAGACCCCGGTGATCAGCACCATGCTCCCCCGAAAGTCAGAGGTTACATTTCAAGGACCGGCTCCGCTCCTTGGGTTGCCAACCCCTGGTGATAGGAAGTCTGCTTGGAGCAAGGTCACAGCAGCACAAACCACCTGCCCATCTCCCAGTGCCAGGGGCCGGGAGCCAGGCAAGGCTGTGCCAAAAGTGCAGGAGGCAGAAGGAAAGCGGGAGGGGAGAGGCCCGGGCAGAGGCTGCTGCAGCCCTGCCCCTGGACAGCCTCCACTGGCAGCAATCCCAGGGAGATGGGATGAGATCTGCAGAGCTGCCTTTTGCCTTTGCTGGGCTCCCCACGAGAGGCTGAGGGCTGCAGGTTCCTGTGTGGGTGAACTTGCCCTCTCTAGGCTGCAGCAAGGTATCTGACATATTATAAACATAAGTTTCTTAAGGATTAAAGCAAAAATTAGGTAAGATTCTCCAAGCAGCAGCAAGGATGGAGCTAACGGCCATCTGAACCTGCTGTGGCATGGCACAACTCTCTGGAAGGTGCTGAAGAAGAAGCTGAAGGGAGTGACTTCCACCCTGCCTAGAGGTGACCATCAGCCAACCCAAGGGTAGCACATCCTCCTGTTCAGTACTTTGGGGACAAAGCTGTGATCTAATACAGGAGCTGTTTCTCCAGAGTTTACAGCTGCTGCTTTTACTTGTTTTGAAAAGGGCCAAGAAAGGTGAAAGACTTTATGTTCTATGGCAAACAATACAAATATTGGTATAATCATTTTTTGCTGAAACAGATACAGATTATTTTATATATAGCTACAGGTCAAGTATTTATCTTACCCCATTTTTTTTTATCTTATACCTCATTTTTATTGATATGTAGTTGCCACATCTTAATTATTTGATCTGAAATGGTAATGTATATTCAGAATGATACAACTAAGTACATATCATACAATGCTAAGTTCCAAAAGAAATTGCCAGAGGAGTCATTCTTCAGAAATCCTAGTTGTAAAATAATGCCTCCCAGCTCATAAGACAACTGCAAGAAGCACGCACGACTTTATTTAAGAGTAAGTTTCCTCAAGGAACATTAACTTTCATATAATTTCTGGAAATCTGTGTCTCTGTAAGAAGTTATATGTAAAACGTATTTTACTCTTTGAAGCAGAAGGCTTTTAAAGGACGTAACTACTTCTGTTTTTAACATGGATGATGATATCCATACATTAGTTTCATGTGCTCCAGGTGATGTACTGACTTTATTTAGGAGCCTCTCAGCTTATGTGCATCAAGATAGTTCTGTCGATGTGCTGATAAAACTCTGCTGAGATACTACACACAGATTGGGTTTTTATACGACTTTGAATATTCATTTGAAGTTTTCATTCCAAGAGATTTTGGTGGAGTGATTTTGCCCGATGAATATAGCTGGTTTTATTTTTTTTTCCTGATGTAAAAGGGTTTGCTTCCCCCATCTGGCCATGTGTCCATTGTGTCAATTTCTGCAACTCAATTGCTCCAAAAAAAGCACATAGACTCATGTGGTTGAAGTTATCTGCCTCCCAGCCATCTATTGAAATAGCTTTAGTCACACAAATACAAACCTACCCTATAGTCTTTCATGTTACATCCCCAAACCAGATTTTGCTGCCTGTCCTTTCCTAAAGCCATTCCCAGTTTAGGCTTGTGATTTCTTCCCTGCATTATTCCCTCTGTTTCCTCTCCATTCGTGGTCTTTTCCATGACCCCATGGATCCCTTGCCTTCACTAGCCTGAAGCGTTTCCCACAGCTCTTCCTAAGTGGTTGGTGAAAGCCATGAGGCACATCTGAGCACCAGCCCTGCCCTCAACACCTTCTTACATCACACATGACCTTTAAATAAAGATTTTCAGAAGAACTTTAAAAGAGATTAAGAGGAAGACAACAAAATAAATACATTTAATATCTCCAAGAGAAACATCTGTGTGTTCCTTCGAGTGACCAAAGGCAAATTCTTACATGTGTTCAGAACATGCTACAGACTAATGCCCAAAGCTGCCAAAATGAACTTTCAGTTCAGTTTCCCTAGTAATGGATCCCAAACAATTTATTGACAGTACTAATATAGCACCTTGGGTTTTATTAGAGAGCTACTAGCACTTTTTTATAAGAAAGATTTTTTTTCTTTAGGTATATATTGTAGCATTGCTCATTAGGCTGCCTATATCTTCAAATTTTAGAAGCTTCAGTAGAACTGAATTATCTTTTATCTTTAACTATTATCTTAAGAAGACTTTTCTCCCAGGGAGTTCCCTTGTGGGACTTCACTTGGAACAGACTTCTAATGAGTAGCTAAATTAATAAGTTTAACAAAAAATCAGAAAAAAATAGACACGCTAGAGTGTGAGAGACTATTAAATACAAACAGTAGGAGATGGTTCTGGTCAAAATGGTGCTGGAGTGCTACAATAGACCACTTGGGCTTGGAAATATGGCCAGGCTGTGCCCTGTCCCCTGCAGAGGAGACAAAGAGCTACTCACTGCCTTCTTGCTTAGGAGAAAGAAAGAGCAAGGGCTGTCAGAGAGGAAGATCCTCACTTTGGGCTCCCAGATAAGCCATGGAGGAGCCTAAGTCCTAGCAGAGGCTGCACATGAGGACAATTTCTTCTCACTTTGCTGGCTGCATATAAGAAACCTGGCCCCAGGACTTGATCTGAATCAATGGGGGTTGGGGCACTAGGGGAGTGTTTAGAAATTTTTAAAAGAAATATTTTTGTTCTGCAATTCAGCTTTTGCTTCTTGGAGGGAGCGTGTGGCAATGCACATCTCACCTAGAAGAGATGTGTGTGTGTGTTTAGTGAGTGTAAATGTCATTGCACAGCAAAACAGTTGTGCTCCTTATCTACTGCCCTTCTGTATAATACAGCAATTTTACACTCATCTAGACAGCAATGCAATTTCAGACTTTCCCAGGGTAGCAGTAAAATCCACTCTTTGTGTTTTGTAGTATGTTCAAAGCTTTCTTGATGAGCACGCACATGATGTATCACTACTGAGCATCCATCCCCTTCCCTGTGGTACCTCTCCTTGGAGAGAGGAGATAAGTTCAGTACACTAACCACACAGGGAATACAAATATCCATTTAATGGATGTCACATAAAACCACAGTGGAGGTGGAAGCATTCCTCTGTTCCCATGATTAAAGAGAACATGAATGGGAAAGAAACTTCCTCAACAGGGTCAGTTTTCTGAAGCACGAGAAGAAGCTCTAAACAAGATGTCCCATGTCCATAAACAATGCTCCAGGATGCAGATAAGTGAGATGTGACATTCCTAATGCAGCAGCTAATGACTTGTCAATTAAATACCACATTAGAATTTATTTATAAAATAGAAGGCACATGTTATAATATTTTTTCTCAGATTTAAATTTCTAACCTCTCTTTCTGGCAACAGTTATATCAATTGAAGTTGTCTTTCTGTGATGATACGAACAGAGGCAAGAAATATTGATTTTGGTGGGATGTTGAGATATATAACCATTTGTTTGCCAAGCATGAATACTTTCAATTCTTTTCCAACAGAGCCTAGAAAAGCCATCAAAAATAGTCATTTTTACCTATCACAGGCAGCTTAGACTGGAGACATTTTAAAAGAACACAATTTCAAGGTGTTCTCCACTTGCTTTCCAAACAGTTGGCCCCGTGACATTTGGCCATCCAAAAAATGAGCATACTTTTGAATGGCCTCCTTGCACCATCCATGGGATTTGATGGGACATTTGGAGGTCATGATTTTAAAATCAGAAGAAAGTCTTTACCTCAAAAGCAGCACCGACATCAGCAGCAAGCAGAGAAGAAAGGTCACTGTCCTAGTTGAGAAGTTAGGTGCAGCAAAAAGGAAATTTGTGTATATGAAATAGTAACGAGTCACAAGTACCCATCTTCTATGGTCTGTAGCAAGAGGGATGCACTTGATTCTATTCTATACCCTGGAAATTGGGGTGTTACTAAGAGAAGACAGCAAAGACAGCAGAAACTACTCCTGCATGCATTAGAAAATGAACTGCACTGCTGCAAGGCACCTTCTATAACTCATATCACTTTGAGTAATTTGGGATTTGAAAATAAAAATTTGGACAATCCTAGAGAGATTTAAAGAAATTCATTCACACTTCCATTTTATAAATGCTCCATATTTCCTTTTTTTTTAAAAGTTATTTTAATGGGGTTTTTTAATTTTTTTTTTTCCCAGCAAGTATATTTTACAAGTGTCTTGTGTTTCAGATTTTTAGATAATTCTTCTACAGTGTGTCTTTTCAGTGTATAGCAGAGCAAAATGGCCTATGGAAGATGTAGGGTAATATAAAACTCTACAGCACACACTGCTTCACCAGGGAAAGGAAGCTTGTCACTTTACTCAATAAAAGACATAGAAATACCATGGGATTTTTTTTCCCCTCCAATTGGGCCCCAAATGTTCTCTCATGCTATACTTGTAATGTGCATTACTAGCTGATTAGAAGTGACATCAATTAGTCACATGTCTGTGTTTCTGATGGAAATAAAAATGAGCTTCTGTACACAAAAATCTCAAATTCATCTCTACATTGCCTAGGGATTTTTTCTCCCGCAATATCAGTTATTGGTTTAATATAATATTGTTGACTTAACAATGATATATTTCAGGCTGAAGGCAGAAATGCATTTTGCATTAATAAATTGTTTTGAGATGGGCTTAAAGAATATTTCATTATGTAAGAGAGGCAGCTATAAAACCTATTTGGTGGTCTTTCAGTCACTGCTACCTGTGGCCTATTTATGCGTATGGTATTCATCAGTGTGGCAGGAAATATTAAACAAGTGCTAGGCAGTTATTAGTTCTCCTCAAGCAAAAGTCCTCATACCTTTTCTTCCTATGCCATGGGAAAAATTCACTTGGTATTTTCTTTCTTGCAACTGTTCTGCTGTTCATAATTTGATGGAAAATTGATTAATCACACATTTAACTCAATGCAAGATCTTCTGCACTGTAATAAATTATGGCCATTAATCAATAAGTACAAAGTAATTCCAGGAGTCTGGAGACATGCTGGTTTCTAATAGAAAAACTTGTGCTTAGGCCTTCTTGCCAGTGACCACTTCATCTGAGGTATTTTGCACCTGCCTCAATCCAATTAGATGACATAATTAATGAATTTCAATGCAGTTGATAATTTGTTATACAAAGGAAAGAATGTTTTGGCACATCTATTAAGTCCTGATGTACAAATCTTTGCAAAGGGGGGGAAGACTAGGAACCCAAGAGCACAACCTCTGCTGTGGCAGAGCAAATGTCTGTTTATTCCAGGACACTGAGTATGCAAATTCCACTGAACTTTAAAATTCACACGTTTCCTTCTCCCGTGTATAAAGGGGAACTAGCAGAAATCTTCCATGCCATCTTGTTTCTTTTATGACAAATTAAATGGTATGATTAGAGCAAGTATTCAGGAAGTGCTGTTTCCCAGGCAATCTAATCAATGTGTCCTTGGTGGAGTATCAGTTACAGTTTTACATATCACAATCCATTTGCACCTGTTATATACAGCTAACATATAGGCACTCAATAGATTTTAGGGGAGAGAAAGAGTGTGAAGATAAAAAGAACCAATCTGCTGCTAATTCTGTCACTAGGAGACGCCATGAGCAGATTTTATTTAGAGACTTTGAAAAACAATTAGCTGAGGATTATAGGACTAAAAGGCCTTTACTAGCTGTACCTGGAAAATACTTTGCCCATTTAATGCCTTCTAAGCTGTCATTGTGCTTGAACTTCAGTCCCAGTGATTAATGAAAAGCTGCAGGGCACAGCTAGAAGCTAAAGTCTCAATTATGAAAAAGCAGTAACTAGTTTAATGTGCTGATGCTTTTATACTTAAACTGACAGCTGTGAAAAATGGCAATATTTCCAATCATGCTTTAATAATTTATCATTAATTTATTGGCATGTCCAACACACTTTACTCCCACTGTTCTTTCTCTCCTTTTAGGCTCATGGCATTTCAACACCGAAGAGCAAAATCTGTTGCAAATCTCTAAGGACGACCCTCCTTATGGTGCCCAAGTGCTTGCTGTTTGCAGGCAGGCAGTAGTATCAAGTAGTCCACAGTTTATTGATGTAGATACAGTATGAACATTTTTGTGGGCTATGATAAGTGATAAAGTATCATTAGCTGCTGCCAAATCACTCTAACCCCACCAACTTAAATGGAGTCAGACCAGCTGAGAACAGAGATGCTTTTGTGGGACTGGGGGCAGTTAGCCTCACACAGGTAATTTTCATTTGTTGGCCNGGTAGCTGCACTCTTGACAGCCTGGCTCTGCTGATGGTTGCTGATTCCTGGTTCAAAAGCAGTCTGACCAAACAGTGGAGAAAGTTAGTCTGAACTTTGATGTGAACTTTTACCAAACTGCTGTCTGGCTGTCACTCATGAACTGACTGAGNCGATTAGAGAACAGAAATAATTGCTTTTGACACAAACTGTTTTGGAGCCAAACATAATGTGCTCCACATGAGGTAAACTACAGAATATTTGTCTTGGAAGCCAGCGTTCAGATCAGGTTTAGCTTTTAAGGGGAACTTCACTGTTAAAAGTGAGATGCGTTAATGTTTCCCATGTTAAGACTGCTTGCCAGTAACTCTATTTTTTATATTTAAAAAAAAAAAAAAAAAAAAAAATTTTTGCCTTTGTTTGTAAATTTGCATTTGGAAATTTTTCTTTGAAGTTTTGATCATTCTTTTCCATGCAGAGTTTATACTAATCAGTTGTCAGTTCAATTGTTATCATAGGGAGTTCTGAATGAAGAGGAATCAAATTCCTACCCCTGTCCTAACTCCATGTTTGAGTGCTGAGTGTGGGACTTCATTAGGAATCCTGGAAAGTGAGTCATTAGTCATATTTACGTTTACTACTGTTCTTTAAAG
>VYZX01029760.1:2247-25373 GCA_013401335.1 Brachypteracias leptosomus
GACCTTTCTTTACATCCATGGACAAGCTTCTCTGACTCCATTGTGTGTACACTTAGAAGTTTTGCCAGTTTAACTCATTTCTCAATTCACTTTAATACCAGCAAACTTTACATTATGATACAGTGGCAAAGAATTGTCATTATGATAATTATCATATATTATGATATAGTGACTGTTAAGTAAGGTCAGAAAAGCAGTATAGGAAAAGAAAGACATAGTGTTTGAACCTCCCCTCAGAGAAAGCTGGAGAACTCTGACACCTTTCCTTTTCTTCCACCTGTATGTGGGATATGGAAACTCCTCCCATATCATAGAATCATAGAATGCTTTGAGTTGGAAGGGACCTTAGAGATCATTTAGTTCCAACCCTCCTGCTATGGGCAGGGACACCTTCCACTAGACCAGGTTGTTCAAAGCCCCCTCCACACTTGTCTTGAACACTTTCAGGGCTGGAGTATCCACAACTCCTCTGGACAACCTGTGCCAGTGTCTCACTGGCCTCACAGTAAAGAACTTTTTCCTAATATCTAATCTAAACCTACTGTCTTTCATTTTAAAACCATTATCCCTTGTGCTATCACAGCGCTCCCTGATAAAGAGTCTCTCCCCATCTTTCCCTCCCAGTAGAGCCCAGGAATTCCCCTAACACATTGAGAAAGTGCCACCTGTGTTACTGAATTCGGGCACTGCTTCTTTCACGTCCTACTTCAGACGGTGTTTAGTGGTAGAGACTTCAAAGGAAAATTGTAACACTCCATTAATGGAAAGACAGGGATAAAGGGCTTCCTCCTAGATTTTTCCAGGTAGAGGCTGGTTTCTGTAGATTAGTGTTTTGGTGTAGTCCTATTTGTATAAGGGACAATGAAGACAGATTTCTTTGTATTTCAGAGGATATTCAGCTTACAAAATGATAGCTATTGTAGTGTAACCTAAAATGCTTTACAATAGGATGACAAGCTATGATTGCAGAATGCTTTGCTGCTAGTATTAATAAACACATTGTATGTAATTTCCAAAACAGACATTGTAAATCAGCTGTTTGAATTAACTACTGGATTTTTCCAAGGCTGAGATTATTTCTCATCTGTGGATGCCTCTGTTACTACAATGATGTTCTTGATACATTCAAATGAGCTTAAAGTGCACAGCGGAAGAGCTCATAAAAGGAAGGAAAGTTGGTTGGGTTTTTTTTTTTAAGCGATAGAAGCCCTACAATGTTTGGCTGTTAGCTTGTTTTATAAATAGTGCAGTAAACCCTGATGCTCACTCTTCTCTGAAACATCTATAATTAAAGGGTGATGGGCCAGATCATGAATGCCTTATTCAAAGTGAGACTGCAAAGTACTCTCCAGAGTGAGTAAGTGCATCATAATTTGGGCTGCTGTTGTCAGAGTTTAGTAATAGACTGCTATATAAATAGGTCCTTGGAAAGTACCAAAGTGTTCAAGCCATTGTAATTGCATTAATATAGCTGACAAAAATCAGTGGGGAATATTCTGGCGTCTTCCAATAAATTTTCATTGTATCTCTGCAAAGGTAACTCTTGTAAGTCTGTGTTGGCATAGAGAAGTGTGTGTGGCTTGCAGTGTTTCTACTCAGAGCCAGTTGTGCAGACACAAAAAGCCCTTTGTATTGCTTAAAAGCTTGAGAATACAAGGTTTTTATTTATTGACATGCTTCTGATGAAGATGTGAAACAATGACTTTTAGAGCCTCTTGTTACTGTTGGACTTCTTTGTTGCGTGTATTTTACTAGGCATCACATTTTCAAGTTATTTATACTCTTAAGGATATATAGAGATACTTTACAAGATTTTCAACACTTTATTTCTATTGAATCCATGGGATTTGATCTGCACAGAAACTGAAAATTATCTCTGTGTAGAACTTGAGAATTTGACTCTACAAACACTCAGCTTTCAAGAGCTAATTATTAATACTCTTTTTAAAAATCCTAATAAAAGTACAATCTATTGGATACATTCATGCTAATTCTCTGTCCTTTGCTGCCTTTGAATTATGTGCTCTGGAGCCTCCTTTGGCTGCATATCTCTCTGACCCATTGGTCTCTCTGGCGCATATTCCGGTACCCATTGGCTGGGGGTTTTTTCAGCCTTTCACTTAAATGAGATGCCACAGAACAGTTGTCCTAGATCATCACAATCGTTTTTGAGTGATTAATTTATAAGTGGCTCTAGCCCACCCACTCCCATACCTGTAAGATCAAGAACCATGTGGCAGTAGATGCAGTCATTAAACATGCAAAGATCCCAAAATCTACCTTTAGCTAAGTCTTTACTTAAGCTAGTACAAGAAATATGTTGATCTGCACAATGCAGTGAAATACTTGAATGCATTTGCTTATACCGGTTTCATCAGTATTCTCAAAAATTACACAAATTCTGTGCTCAGTCAGGAATTTATAATCTCTCTTTCTTTCTGTGATTGCTTTCCTTAATTATGGTGTATATCTGCCTCCACTTTGCAATCTGTTTCCTTCTTCCTTAGCTAATGCAAAAAGTTTCCCTCTGCTATAAACATATCCCTTCCACTTCTTTCTTGCTCTCAGTCTGTCAGGTGCCATATTTTATGTGTCGCAGTGTTAGTATCTTGAATGTTTGTTCTTCTGGCTGAACTGTCCATATCACTAAGTTACAGAGCTCTAGTCCATAGACCCCCATTAGAAACCATTTATATGACTCCACAAGTTATATCTTTTGGAAGGTGCATCTTCCAGGCCTGTTTGCTCCATGAAGATCATTTCACTTTCATTTATCTTTCAAGCAGCAAAGACCTTGTGTATTGTACAAGTAAGAAAGAATTGTAGACTATTCTAATTAAACAAATAAAATCAAGCTGATCTATACAATAAAAGGCTGTGGAGTACTGTGAATTCAAGTTTTTCATACTGAAGACTTTTGATGAATAGGTCTTTTGAATGTTGTAAGAAATTGATGAAGTAGATTCTGAAAATAACATACCTGGCATGCACAGTAGGCTCTCCATTTTGTCTTGCTCAGTTACAGTTGTACCAGAAGCCTTTTCTTTGGCATTTCCTGACATTTGACTGCACAAAAGTATGGTCCTTCTGTCTACATAACAGAGCCTTCTTGAGAGTCCAGGAAAGTCTAATGTGTTGCATAGCTGAGCAGCATCTTCTTTGTGTTAATTATGAGCTCTGCTATGAATACAGATATATATTCAGCATATAACATATATTCATGACATACAACTACATCAGGGAGTAAATGGGGATTGTTCAGCACATGATCCATTTCAAAGTGGAACAGTGGCATTTGTGTCATTTTTTGTATAAAACAGTGCTGTGTGGCTTATGAAATGAAAAAATTAAACACATTTCTCTAGGGATCATTCCTTCCTTCCTTCCTTCCTTCCTTCCTTCCTTCCTTCCTTCCTTCCTAACTTCCTAACTTCCTAACTTCCTAACTTCCTAACTTCCTAACTTCCTTCCCTCCTAAATTCCTAACTTCCTTGCTTGAGCTTTATAAATCATCATTGTAGAAAGTCTATATTTGATTTTCTTCTAGACAGCTTCTAAGCTAGCCATGTAAGTCTGTGCAAATATAAAATAAAATTGGACAATTTTTATGTGGATTACATGTTAATTACCGTCTCCACTAACAAAAGCTCTTTTTTGGCCTGTTTTGAAAGATGAGTTGATATTGGGTTACTACTTAAAACATTCTACATCCAGTGATGCAAATCTATTCCAAAATAAAAATAGCTTGGAGAAAATTTTGCCCTGTTTTCAGGCTTGCTAAAGTTGCAGTAAGCTTGGTTCATGCTTTGCCTAGCTGACAAACAGGTCATGAAATAGTAAGAGGACATGCATGTGCACTGTTCAGGGATCATGAGAACAGCTGAGAAACTGTTTCACTGTGGATCTGTCAATGAATATAGAAATGCAAAGCCCCAGCAGTAGCTCTCAGTTATTGGTCATCAAGCTGATAAATTTCAGCAAGTGGGATTCTGCCCTTATTATATAACTTTTATTCTGTTACCTCTTTGCATTGTTTGAAACACATCAGAGATGCAGGAGAGAAAAGGAAAGCAGCTCACTGGAGAAACAGTAAAAAAACAGAGATATAGAGTCCTCTAAGAAAAAATCCTCTGTTCTTACAGATGGGTTTTCTGTTGAAGCGAAGACTAAATTAGCACAAAAATGAACTCTTCTTGTAAGTGGCAAATAGATCCCTACTGTCTGCAGTTCAGAAGCAAACTGGAACAGTGAGGAAATCAGAGCCACTGCTACAAATAACAACTTTCCCACCACGGTTTTGATTGTTTCGGGTTTTTTTCAGGCTTTCAGGAGGGAGTGATAAATTTGTCAGCCCATTCATTAAGCTGCAGTAATTAAAAACAAACAAACAAACAAAGAAAAGCCAAGAAAACCTTCAAACTAAACTGCTTTTCTTAAAAGCGAGCTGAGCTTTTACTAGGTCACAGTCCTTTTTCCTTTTTTTTTTCCAGGACCTAATTTCATGGGCCACTTTTATATCTCAGTGTGATTATATATGAATGAAGTCCCTGTCACATAGAGAGGACAAGGTCAATACAGATGAAAAATAGACACAACAATAATCTTTTTAGAAAGGAATAATGGCATTCATATTCATAATGGTAAATTTTAATCAAATAGCACAAAAAGGCCCAGGAACACAAAGGCTAGATAGCTAGTGGAGAACTCCTTACTCAGTTATTCTTGGTAATAATAATGACAGCATTCATCATTTGATTTTTAAATGTCAAAATGAAACAAGTTCACACAACCATCTTCAGGGAGGGGAAAAAAAATTGTAAAAGAAATGGACTGAGTTTCATTTGAGGCTCTTAAAAACCAGAGGGGGGTGGGGGGGACGGAAGGGGACAAAGACCTTTGGAAAAAGACAAGTCAGACAATAGGAATGCCTACCCATGAAAAGAGTTCTTAGGGACATTTGGAGTGAAAGTCTGACATCCTCTGAAATACGCTGCATGTTTTGCAATGGTGAAAGCCTCTGTTGCATCCACGTGGTGTCACTGGGTTTTCAGGTGGTTGCATGGTGAAAATTGAAGGCAGATCTTAACTGTTATGTAGCAGACTGCATTTTTTTAACATTCATTTTCAGTGGGGCTAGTGTATTTCCCATAGTGACCAGCAGAGAGTTTCAGTGTGAGCTGAGCTTTTACTATTGTTTTGGTTTTAGCTCCCAGGAAAAAACTGACTTCTTACAGCCTTCAGCAAGTCTGCCTTTGTGTTTAGATGGGTGATCAACTACATTTCAATTTAAGTGAAAATAGCGTTATGCAGAAATAGGTTGAGGGCCAGCACCCTGGACATGCAGGGAAGGAAGAACTAGAAGTCCCTTCTTCATCCTATTACATTGTCAGCATAAAAGAGGATAATGAGCAAAGTCCTTGCCTTCAAGAGAGGAGAGATTGTTTCCCCTATGGAGTGCCTCAGCAAAAAAATTGTGTGGGGAGGGAGTGCAATAGGAAAAGCCACTGCTCTTTTGCTTCTGCCTTTCAGCAGGCACTGTGCCTGGTTTGCAGACAAGGTGAGAGTATGCCGCATTCATTAGGAGACTGTAGGAAAGAAACACCCAGCACATACAGGAAATCTGAAGGGGCATTGTGCTTCCCTCATGAGCAACATCTCCTGATGATCTCTCAAGGACAGTGTCTATTCTGGTATCCTCCTGAAAGGCATCTGGATTTGTTGTGAAGACAACATCTTTCACAGAGGACCTCAAAAAGATACACAGATGTACCCTATCAATATGTTAGCTCAGACTGAGATAAAAAGAGACAAAGGAATGAAGCATAATCTCCTCAAAAATGAAAGGGACTATTAAACCAATACAGTGACAGATTCCTATTAGTCTTCTGGAGTGTCTAATATAAGCAAATGCTTAGGACATAATTATACAGTCCCAGCTACAGCTGAAACCTCTTTGGTATAGTCTGCTAGCTCACAATCACATTTTTTTGGACAAGAAAGTAAACCTGAATGTAATTAATTCACCTGATTGTGTTCATGCCCGAAAACATATAAGCAGCATTGAGAACCCAGGAAAATTATTTCCATAACTGTATATCAACTACCCTCACAAACTCTTTCAAGAGGAACCAAAATGGATTCTTCAGGGAGGCAAATTTTCTTACAAACAATCATCTCATTTCTCTTAAGCACCATTTGAAAGCAAAATGGTGCTACGGGCCTGAGGGGTTAAAATCTAAGAAAACCTCTTGGTTCAGATTCAAACAAAGGAAAAAATGAAAAAGTAAAAGGAGAACCCACCAAACCCCACTGTTTATTTTGTTGCAACTTTAAACTTAACAAATAGTCACACCTAATTATTTTGTATTTTGGAAAAAGAAAAAAAAAAAGGAAAAAAGAAAAGAAAAACTGAACACTCTCCAAGGCCACATGCTTTGTTGCCAAGCTTTAGTCTCCAGTCAAACTTTACAGCAAATTTATTAGCCATGTAATATGTTAGGTTTTAGCAGGTCTGCTGACACAGCCTTTTGCTATGGTGCTCACAACAGCAATAAATAAGCTTTGCACTTTTGATTTATTGTAACATAAGAGCTTGATCTACATTCCATCAAACTCAATGGGAGTCTCTCCATTGACTTCAATGGAAGCTGAATCAGGCATATAAATGAGATGGGAGACAATCTTGGAGAGCTTAATTTAGAGCTGAGACCAAGAAGGATCTAAGTAGATGAGAAGGTGCTTTACTTATTCTTTCCACTTCTCACCCTCCAACAGGTCATCTGTAAGTTGACCATGAAAGTATGATGCACATTTGAGGCTCACTGTTATGCCAGTTCAGCCATCACCATTTTATGCTGCCATCAGTTGCCTGATCACACAGACCAACACTGAACTCAGTAACATCCTCTCAGAAGTCTTCTTTCAAACACCCCTGCCATAGGTTCCTGTAGGCCCAGCTCCTCCATTGCCCACTATGGTGCCAGCATTGCCTGCTGGACACAACAGACAGAGATGGCTCCCTCAGTGGCCCTTCACGTGGAAGGACACCATTAAGAGAGCTCAGCAAGATGTGACCAGCCCCAACAGAAGCCACACCCAACAGGAAGTTCTTCCAATTGATTGGTTCCTGGTTAATGTAGCCCTGGCCTCACCCACCACCCCAACAACAACCACCTGGGTGAGGGCAGAGCCACAGAGACACAGGTGGGCCAGGTTCTGCCCCTGAAACCTGAAGCCAGTGGGGGATACAGAACATCCTGCTGGGTTGTGACTCATCCACAGGTCAACTCCGACTCGGGGCCCACAGCTCAGACCCCAGCACTCCACTCACGTTTGTGTGCATGGTGCATGAATGAGCCCTGGCCTCTGCCTCTGTTCAGAAGCACTTACTGGGATTTTGTAGGTGGGAAACCATTTCATTGTTGTAAACACTGGCATCAAAGGATTCCTACCATCCTCTAAAGCATACAGTGACCATGAAGGAAAGGTAAAATTATGGCAGTTTAGGTCATAAATGAATCACAGTTGCCAACACAGTCCTTCAGCATCTCAGCTTCACTGTGAAATCCAGGTCGAGGCCAAGAAGGATGTCAAGATAATTGATGCCACTGTCATCATTGGATGCAGAGGAAAATAAGTAGAAACAGAGTCATCAAACAGCAGACTTATCTTGTCATATTAGATGCTAAAACCCAACTGCCTGATGTGAAGGAGACCTGTTCTCATAGGAATAATGAAGAGGCCAGAAGGTACAAGTAGGTTGGCCAGTTACTTCCATGCAGTCAAATTATAGTTGGGAATTTGTAAAGCTAAAGTTGCCTGAAACTTCAGGTCACTGAAACTTCAAAACTGAGTTGATTGGTAAAATTTACAGAGCAAATGATTTCCTCCTTCTTCTAACTTTTACATCCTAAGCTAGACAAGCATAGTAGTTATATAATTGATGCTCTAGGGTAAAAATATCACCCCTCTGTTAAGTTGACCAGGAACTTCAAAGCACTTAAAAAGCCTATAAATTCTATAATGTCTTCACACCAAATGTTACAACGGAATACGTTTGTTACTTTTTGCGGTTAGGCTTTTACAGCTAGATTTAATCTCCTACCCTTTCTGTGGCATCAAATACAAGTTTCTGTGCTATTATTCACCTGTACTTTAGTCAGAGCACTCTGACATCCTGTGGCTGCATTTGAATTTAAAATTATTATGGTTGCTCAGGCTTTGTGGTTAAAAAGTCACTTTGGCAAAAATTTGTATCATAAAGCTGCAGCAATTTAGGAGGTCATGCAATGACTATGGCAACATGGATTTTCTTATTTTCTGGCAAACAGGCTT
This sequence comes from Brachypteracias leptosomus, assembly GCA_013401335.1. Classification (NCBI taxonomy): domain Eukaryota; kingdom Metazoa; phylum Chordata; class Aves; order Coraciiformes; family Brachypteraciidae; genus Brachypteracias; species Brachypteracias leptosomus. The sequence goes on from VYZX01029760.1 coordinate 10,582, forward strand.
CCCATCAAATTCACACCAATTGCAGATGTGGTTGTACAAACGGAAGGTAATGGTATTAATATGATGGGTGAGAAATTAAGGTGGGCACAATGAAAGACAATCCTGTATTTCACACCTAACTTCACAGAATCATAGAATGGTTTAGATTGGAAGGGACCTTCAAAAATCATCTGATTCACCCACACTGCCGCAAGCCCGGGCATCGTTCACTAAATTAAGTTGTTCAAAGCCCTGTCCGTTTCAGCACAAGCAAATACTATGCAAAATTATATCACAATGGATCTAACTCTTAGACTGAAAAAAAACCCCAAAGCAATAAAGACACTAATTTCCAACTCTTAAAGTCTATAACCAGGTTGCTGGGTCACTGGCTATCTGGTTTTATTTGCCAGAGAAATGAACCTAAAATTACAACTGGGTGAATGCTTGTTATAGAAGACTCCATATGATACCTGAAAACAACAAAAAAAGTCATGCTAAGAAAATACCTGTTTAAAGATTTTACACAAATGGAATTTTTTTCAAAGAAAACATGCACTTCAGTTTGCTAAATGCATAAATTTTTCAATATGCATTTGGAGGCTACGATTTTAACAGCTTTCCACTAATTTACCTTTTTATGACCAGATGAGAGGTAAGTTTTTCTGTTCTATGAAATAAACACCTAGTTGCTGGCCAAAAGCTACATTTCTATTAAATTTAACTAATAACAGCATGTGCTTTGGTAGATAGAGTATCCTGGGAACTACTCCAGGAACACAGAGCTTCACTCTCACTTTTTTTTTTTCTTTTGAAGCAACTTTATTTACTTGTAAGATTCTCATAGGAATGCAAATGACTGTTCCATCACTTTGCCCCCACCATTACTTTTCTTCAATCTGATGAGTGCCTCATAAAATATTAACCTAGTTTGTGCCTAGGGTAAAATATACAATAGGGACATGACAGCGATCTGTGTAATAAACCTAAGGTTCCTGTTCTTATGCCAGGAAGAGTGCAGACATAGCCATTCTGTAGGCTTTTCTTCAGTGAAGAATCATCTTTCCCTGTAAGTCAGTCATGAATGTTGTCCACCCTTATTGGTATTGGACTGTTTTCAAATATAAAGAAGAAAAAAGGAGTACATGCCATCTTATTTCAGTATAAACTAAATGATCGTGTTTATTATTTACAATTAGATATCCATATTTTCATGATGAATATTAAGAAGCTATCTCTATATGCTTAACTGATTTCCAGTTGTGTTCAATAACCAGAGAGAGCAGAAGATGAGAGTCCTCTGTGTCTCTGGAAGTACTATAGAAAGATGCGAAACAGCCTTGGAATTGGGCCATCTGTTCACCCATACAGTTTTTGGCCCAGACTCAAATTTGTCTGTTGCAGAGATGAAAACCGGTAGCTGCAGAGCAGTACTCATGAACTCACTCCAACAGCTTAGTCCAGGAAGTGTAGAAAATTTTATCATTATAACTACAGAGGACTTTGGAAGTAGTAGTATATAATAATCCATTTTAATAGCTCCAAACTATAATTTGGCCCTCATAACAGGTCCTACTTCTGCAAAAGTATGGATGGACCATGCAGTCAAACACTCAGCTTTACATCAACTGACAGATATTTTTAATAGTGCTTTTTATCACATTTGGATTCTATTCATACAAACCCACACCCCTCTATTCTGAATCTTTAGTAAGGCAATCAACAGAGTAGATTTCTTTAGCTACAAAAAACTTGTTAATATAAGCAAATACTTTCTTTTTAATGAAGACAGACATGTTAATTTCCAATGACATGACTGTGTCATGGAACAAATTAAGTAAATCACTGTATTCAAATTTGCCCCCAAAAGGAGATGTCAGCTTTTGTTTAGCCAGAGGAGAAGTGTGCCAATCAGTCCCTCTAGGCCAGTAGTGAACTCTTTACTGTAATCATTGAGCAATTGTTCACCTTAGTAATCCTATTACTAAATAATCATGTAGTCCACCCACATTCAGACCACAGCAGTGGTCTTCTTAGGCAAAAAATTGTTCATGGGTGTGAGCAGGATTTTCATGCTCTGGTCCTTTGACAACTATATTTCATGTATGGTGAAGGAATCTTTCCTGTTAAACAGCCTGTACATATATCAATGCCCAAGCATGCAAAGCTCATGGGTGAGTCAACTGCAACTGCAATTAAAGTATGGTCATTATCTATTTTATGTATTTACCTTTCTTATGGACCATAAGACACCAGATATTTAATTTAAAATGCTACAGCATGGTAGAGAACCTCAGTATTTTCTCCCACTTAGATTTTGAGATTTCTAGATGACTGTCAGAAACCTTATAGGCAGAATATACCACTGAGTATATATTGAAATAGTCATCAACAAATTTGACTGATCCTGTTTAGACCTGCATGCATCACTAGTATGTGTGTTGCTGGAAGGATGCACAGAGCAATGACCAACAGTGGAGTTGTGAGCGAGTCTGATGCAGTTTTGTGTGAATCATCTGTGCCTGAAAATGTTTTCCATCTGTAAATATTACAGCTACTCTTTTATTTATGAAACTTTCTGCCTACATGGTTCTGTTTTACACATGCGTATGTGTGTGTTTATATGCAGAGCTGTAAGGAAATGTTATTGTGTCAGGCCTATGCCCACTGCCCTGTTCCTAATATGGTCAGCTCGGATGCTTTCCTCCTCCACTCTTGTATGGGTGTACCCTCTGCTGGGCTCGTTGCAGCTACTCCTCCACTATCTCCAGCTTATTTTGATACAGTGTCCCTTCCCACAGTCTCGCATTATTCCAGCTGAGCATTGTCATGACTCTGTATGTGTGTGTATGGAACAGAAACTTGGAGCTGTGTACACCAACAGTAAGAGGGTAACAGAGCTGGTGGTCAGGATCTGTGCTAGGCCTCTGCGAAGGAGTGGCTTTTTTGCACACAGATGTGCTAGGTTTGGTAACAATCCAGTTTCCCCAAGGGAGTAATCCCAGCATGGATAAAAATATTTATGGTTGTCCTTGGAAACAATTTCTTATAAAATAATTTTTGCATTGGTTCCATACTATCATATCAGAAATTGTAAGTTCTTGAAGAAACAGAAAACAAAGTTTGATAAAACGAATAGACACATAAAGGGTTGTTTTTGAAAATATACTGGTACATAATGGTGCTCAGAAGCTCTATTATTATTACAAGTTTCTCAGAGTTTCCACTCACAATCACTTTTTACAGAATGCAATGTCCTGAACTTTTCAAAACATAGTTTGGTCAAACTTGATATACAAGGCACCTATAATCTTAGTGAGGCACTTTTAATATCTGCTTACACCCAAAACTTTCTTGACCCCAAGCCCCTTTGTAAAGCAAAATACTCTTCACACTGAAGAGAAGAGAGACCTGACACAAACAGGCACAGAAAATGAAGGCTTGGGAGTTTTTTCAGTTTTTGTATTGATAGGTTTGCTTGCCAGCAATGAAGAGCAATTTACATGGAGATGGAGAAAAGGCAGTGAAAGACTTGGGATCAGAAAGGCATAACTCAATATAATCAATTGATTACTGTGTTGGAGGAGCTGCACCCTCCTACCAAGAAACAAGCAACACCAGATCATTAGTCTGTCTGAAGGAGGTGTGTGGAAAGAATTAGATAAAGCTGCTTGATTTTTGGCTGGTAGGAGGTTTGGGGTGGATTGCAGAATGAAGTAGATGAGACACATGAAGCTTTAGAAACCCACTCCGTAGATGGAGATCGCAAGCCACATACTAATTGCCTGCCCACACAGCACCAGTGGCAAAGCAGAAATGTGGGTGATGAAAGCAGGGGTGGCTGCAAATACTGAAGGATGAGAGATCTTCCCCAGGCTCTGCACACTGGCAAGAAGTGGTCAAAGCCGAGGTGGTTTTTTGGACAGAAGAAAGGAATAGACTGCATTTAACATATTTTTTAATCCTGAAGGCATCCCATGAAAAGAGGTTCTGTGGCTTAATACACCAGTGCTAAATAGGATTTGTATGGATTTAACCAAACGATACATGTTGAGTGGTAATAAACTGGATATCTAATAACAAGACATTCTTCATCTTTGATTTATGTACTGTGGATGATGCAGAAGCACTCTGTAATTCTACAGTCCTTTGCCATGAAATTTTTATTTAAAAAACATCATAATCTCAGTATGAGGTACAAGAACTGAGAAACCATAATAGGATCTCTGGATTTTAATCTATGAATGTTTATTTTCAAGTGGCATAAGATAAAAGAAAAAGTTAAGAGAAACAATGCTGCAATCAGTGGCCCTTGAACCCTTGCATTAAGTATTAGACTGGTGGCCAAGATCCCAACAAGTCTCAAGGTTTCATTTAAAATATCATCTGGGCTTTCTGCTTCTCTGAGGTTGTACAATTGCTTGTTTTCTGCATCTTGTCATTTTGCTGTCTTCCAAGTATAAGCATTATAAAGGAGTAGATTTTTTCTTTCCTGCAGCATTATTTTCAAGGTGGCAAAAAGGCAACTTCTTGTGAGTGTACTGTTTTATCCACCACTATCATAATTTCTGTTGTTTAAAACTGGCCTATTGATGAATCTAAAGTATTTTAAAATTTTTTTTATTTTACGTGTAAGCAAACAATCTCATCTATCTTTGACAAGATCTTTTGAACTTTGCCCATTCTCCAGTACAGCAGAATTGAAGTAGTTCATAATAATTCCTGGTTTTCATCCCCAAAAAATCTCAATCATGATAGTATAAAAAACCCTCTGATTTACGTATAGGGAATGGAGATACAACAAGATTAAACATAATATAATATTATATAGAAAGATGACAAATAAATCCAGCTTTTTGGCTAACACCCTGGGACATTCCTCCATTTATGCAATTCTCTACAATACTCTTTTTCAGGACACATGCATATTGAAATGAGCAATTATTTTTATCCTGCTTAACTTTGAGGCACACAACTGATTTACTTAGCCATGCAAGAACACTTCAACAAAAAGCATCATGTGCAAAATTTACCAATGATCTAAGCTGCTCCTCCATATCTTGATTATGATTTCTTCAGAGTTTGACAACCAGGGCTGTAGGCCACTTCAGGTGTCCTTGGTATCTTATGTTCACTGAAGAAAAACTTTTCTGGAGAGTGGTCCTCCTTGTATTCAACGTTATTTCGCTAATGGTATTAGCATTCCCCATTTTGCTGAAGGTTGTTCTGAGCATTCGATGCCCTTGGGTGCTGTAGGAAAATTCTCATGTTTTTTCTGCAGATATTTGAGGCCTCATCCAAGTCCATTGGATCATACCCCAATCTACACTTTTGTGTATTCTCGTGGAAAGCTTTTATCTGTTAATTGCTGCCACATCTGTCTCTCTCTAAAATTTATTGTAATAGTTGTTGAGTCCCTAATAAAATAAAGCACATATTGTATTTGTTTCTTTCTTTATTCAGCTCTAATGACTTACATATTGACAGTTTTTTGTTTTCTTTTGGGAATTCTGTTGGTTTGAGTGGAGTTTTTCATTTCTACGGGAAACCAATCTCTCTGGAAAGACACATGAAAAATCATCCCAGCATTGAGTTGTTTGAATCTTTACAGCCACTTGTACATCTTAAATTTTAAAATCTTAATCCATAATAACCTTCCCCAGCTTTTGGACACCTTGACAGTGTCTGCTCCCCTTGGCTCAGTGTTAGACTATTTGCTTTTTTTTAAGCTCTAATTTTTGTATTACACTTACCTAGTGGGATTACCCTGAGAGTTTTGCTTTTCAGCACTTCAAAATGTCATGGGGAAGGGAGTTCAATACTTTTTTCTCCTTAATTAGTCTAAAATAAACCTTGTTCTGCTAGTGCAGAAGTATTATCACATCTGTCACTACCAGAGAGAGGCCCTTTAAAAGTCCTGTTCACTATTTACAATCTATGGTCGTAACTTCACTCAAGAAGATGAAGACTCTTCTCTCCAGTCAAATCTTCTTGGCATCAGAAGCTGAATCAATTTGGTTTTAGGCTCTTGTCTTTTGACAGACATTTATTCCTGTGACATTCTTCTTATGAACTCCCTTGGAAATGTGCCCAGGATTATTTTTGTTTATTCCTTCCAAATTCCATTCCACCCACGCTAACACAGAATTTTAATCCTTCCCTGCTGGCAGCGAAGGGGTTTGTTACAATACTGGAGAAATATGTTAAAGAAACCTTTTTTTTTCATCCCACCCTCCAAGTTCTTGGTCTGTGCCAGTAGTTTGAAGGGACACTCTCTTCACAACTCGTTCCAAGCTGATGAAGACAGACGTAGTTCTGCCTCCCTTGAAGCTCAAGTCCAGAGGAGAGAGGAAGAGTGTAGAGATCCCCTGTCCCTTGACACAGGCCAGCTCCAAAGCACAAGGAGAACTTAAGTTGTGAAGCACCCGCTTTTTTGTTAATATGCATGCATGGCTGGGATGTTTCTAACTCTTTGCAATCCAAGCTTGGTTGTTTAGCTCATCTGATTCAGGTTGGCATTCATAACAGTTTCTTCAAGGTGGGTTCTCAGCACCACATGTAAGAAGAACTCAGGCAGTCTGTGCCTTCCACTCCTTCACTTGTTTATGCCAGTTTATGTCTTGGATTACCTCTGGGCGAAATAGTGCCAAGTCCTTCTGTAAACAAATACAGCCATTACAAGGTGCTTACACAAAGAATTGAACCTGGCATTTTGTCTGAATGGTGGAAAACTGCAAATGTTCCTTGAGCCCTGGGATTATGCGGTGCCACAGCTGAGGGTTCTGTGCCATCTGTGGCAAAGAGCTTCCCCTGGGGAATCCCTCAGCTTCAGCATCCCCGTTAATCCCAGATGCCTTGAGGGGCACAGGAAAGGATTCGTTTAAGATTTAGAACCAACATCTTGAAACAATTTTGAGCTACCAGCAGGAGCCAGGGAAAGGAACAGAGCTCTGGTGTGATGTTCTGTCTACCACCTAATCCTTTTAGGAGGTAAGTTGCTGCAGGCTGAACCAGTTGCATCTTTCCTGTGGCTTTCCACTTCATCTTTCATAAAAGCCAATTATATTGGGGTTTGGTTCTTCACCTGGCTTTACCTGGCACTTCTCTTGCATCTACCCTTTTTAATGATGAAACATCTGTTACTCAGATGGTTCACTCAGTTATTATTATTATTATTATTATTATTACACTAGGTAAACATATCCCCCGTCCACATCTCAAATAATGGTAAAAGTGCAAGACACTAAGTTCACCAGATGAAAAATCTGTCTTTATTGCTAAAATTAAGCTCTTTATGATGCACCATACAAATAAATATATTTGACTTCCATACAGTTCTTTGGCAGTGATGTCCATCTGCTGGTCTAAGTGATAGCAAGGAAGGTCTCTATCAGTATCCAGAAAGGTGCAGAAAGGGTCTAGGTGTTACAGCTTGTCCCACATAGGTTTTTGATTTGCTGATTTAACTAAGGTGATGGTGACACTTGGTGATAATCTTTCTATTTACAGGAATTTATTGGATGGCTTTATTGTTATCAGTCTTACCTTGTGTTTCTAAGATGGACCTACACCTACTTCTTTGTGTTATTGATCTAAAGAGATGTGTAGGCACTTTGTAGTGATATTGAATCCTGGCTCTTCTCCTAATGTATTCCAGGAAGCATGCATTCCTCACTGTCAGAAATGTTCAATGAACATTATTCCTGCCACCTTCACTCACAGAGGAAGCATTGGTAGAAATGCTTTTTATAACAAGAGATATTATTTTTCCATCAGCAAGTACAGCTTAGCTCCTGGAAACTTGAGTGTATTAAGAAAACTCATCCCTTTTAAAGATCTGGATTATGCATCATATTCTTAGTCTGCTAGAAAATAGGTCTAGATAACAGTATTAGCATTTTCTTCCACTAAATGTAACAAAATACAGAAACTGAGTTTAGCTGTATCTTGATTTGGTATACAATATGATAAAGATAAATACTGCTTGTCTTTACTCCGATCACTTTCTTGTTTTTTTCACTTTTACTTTAGTGTTGAAAGAATGTAATCTGCCTTGAGGAGCCTTACAAAAGCTACGGCATTTACATAACCTCTTAGTGATCCTGCCTAAGAATTCAGAATATAGGATGCAGGGTTCTTTTATTCAGACAATGTCCTGGTTCACCATCTATGTGCCTCAGGTCAGACTCATTAGGTATCAAAATCAACTGCCTGAAGAACCTCTGTCCTTATTACTCAATGGATAATAAGCAGGATTCCTTGCAATGGCAGTCTTAAATAAGCTTGAAGCCTTTTTTTGTATGTTGTCCTAGAAATCATATTCTAACTAAAACTGATGTGGAATTTCACAAATTATGTGTAAAGATGAAAAGATGCAATTGGGTTCTGAGATTGAGCGCTCTTTGATTTTCAGAGTATATTTACTTTTGTTCCTAATGCTTATTGCTGTTCTCTTTTGTGCCAAAATAATGATTTGCTTTGGAATTTTGGAATGGGTAACCATGATCCTGAAATATTTCACTTCTTGTGATTTTTTTTTCTAGTTAGTTTGTTGCTTGATTAAGGGATGTGTTTTTTAAAACAGAATTATTGCTAAATTTGTTGAGTCTGTAAGTCTGCTTGCTACTGTTGTCAAATATCAATGTCCTTTTCTGGGCAAGTTTCAGTTAGCTATACGATGCCATTGTTTTTTCAGGCAACCCTGCAACTTGCTCAATATCTACCTATTGCTCTGTTTATGCTGGGTTTTGTACTTTAGTTACGCAGATGTATTTTCCAGCTGTACAGAAGGATACAACATGTCTCTAGTGGAAACATCTTTTTTCTAGGGATGAGAAAGGTCTAATTGTGAGCAGCAGTGCAAATCATGGCTTTTTATGTACATAAATATCATAATTCTAGTATCACTTCAGGAAATGGTGTGTAACTGTCCTGCAAAGAGAATGGCACACAGCTCCACCAACTGAGATGCTACACACTCACCTGCTTTTTAAGTGCCTCATGATACATACCTCAACAAGGAGGTGTCAGTTTATTTCAATGGAGGTACCCTTCAACTGCATCCAGAGGGACATCTTATTCACCTAATGTAAGTGTGTATCTAACCTTAAGTAGATGTCCTTCTCTGGGTCCCACCTTTGACTTTTGGTTTTAATCATTGAGTTAAATAAGGGCACCTTTCTATCTCTATTAACAGCATTGTGAACTTTGTCTCTTCCTTTAGCGACAGTTTCACCAGACAACTAAGCTAAGCATATCCAGATCTGGTCCTCCCTAGAAGACCTCCTATGAAACTAAGATTTCTCTACATTTATTTTGTTTTGTGAATAGGGTCCTTGAAAAAATAAGACTCATTTATTTCTCTCAAAACATAACATTTATTCATTTGGCCATCACTACCAATGGAGAAAGTACTGTACAGGATACAAAAGAAACCTCAGTTTGCTTATAATTAGAATCATAGAATCGCCTTGATTGAAAGAGACCTTTAAGATCATCAAGTCCAACTGTTAACCCAGCACTGCCAGGTCATCATGGATTAACACAGGCAGGCAAATAATTTCCAAAGTTTTAACACAGAAGCTTTCTATTATTCCTATAACATGCTTTTTAGAGATAGTAATCACAATTAATTAATTAGAAATAATTAATTATAAAATAAATGAACGAAATCTCTTTCCTCTTTTCTATAGCAAGCTAAAGAGGCATAAAAAATGCTGAAATATCAGATTAATTTTACTGTTTTCTTTATTTAGCTGTCAAAATAACATGAAAAAAACCACTATCGATTTATTTAAAGATGACTTTGAATAGAAATTGTATTTGTGAGATATATTCTTCTTCCACAGAAATGCAGGGGAAAATAATGTTGTTAAATGACTAGTTCAAATGCAGTTCCATGTAGAAAGCAAAATACTTTCTTAGATTTTTTTTAAAATCATTACTATGACTCTTAATAATATAACATCAAAACAAATTTGATAGTAGGATTTTAGGCTTAGTTGCTCTTCAAATTATTCAGCTGGAAGCCACATGCCACTCTCATTTTTTAAAAATGCTTGTTCCCTAGTAGGAATACTTGCTCTCTGATCTGCCCTGGCTTCTGTTGTCTCTCTAAAAATGCAACAGGAAGGCAAATAAGCCCCCAAACTCCCTTGATGAACCTGTTGCGAGTAAGGAAGAGCCATGAATTGAAAGGGAGTGAATTTGGGGGGAAGTGGTGATGGTGCATCTATGCACATATGTCCTCACTCCTGCAAGAGCACACTCACTCCACAAGCAATTTAACAGTGTGCACAACCAGCCCACAGCCTGAAAGTCTATGCTTTGTTATTGAAATAAGTGCATATTAAAAACATATTTATATGCTGTATCAGAAAGGACATTCTATCCTGATAGAGATGTTGTACTACAGAGAGAGAGGTAATAGGTTACTTGGAAAATATCTGTAAAACAAACTAGTATGAAGTGAAGACAACAAATAATACTGACTGAAATCCTCTCTCTCTGATACTGATTAACTTCTGCTGCAGTTGGTGATACCTCTTCTATGGAAACATAGATTTTGAAGTATTTCAAAATATAGGCATCTGGCTCTGTCTTGTGACGCATTGATCCAATCCAGCAAAGCACTCATATGCATTCACAGGCTTCACTGGGTTTTCTTTTGTACTTAAGTTACACTCTTCAACATTTCTTTGATTCATCCCAGTGCTTTCAGCATCTACAAGAACAAACCTTGAGTGAACTTAAAATGGCTCCTCCTACAGCTATTAGAACACAGGACAATAGCTGGTTTTGAAATCTTCTTATCGATTTGACCATATTTCAAATAATGGCTTCACAATAGACATGCCATCTACCATTGGAAATACAGAATTGATGACTGGCAGATCTTTCCCTCCTGGCTATCCTCCCTGTCCATTTTGTGGTCTTATAATGTGGGAGACATAGATGAAAACTTGGCCTTCATTGTCATCTCTTAACAGTAGAGCAATCCCCAGATTGCTGACCCTTTCCTGTTCTTATGTCTGGCTTTGCTCCTAGCAAAAACAATGGCAAAGAAAGGATGAGGATAATGCACTAGGCATTCTTATCAGGATATACCCAGAAGATGTACAGGACTCCAGAACTATAAAGGCCTCTTGATTTTCATTTTTTAGCTATAGACATAAAGTCAATGTAATTTTTGTTATCAACTTAAAAGTCGAAATTTCACTCTGTTGTATTTATGTGTGACTAAACAGGGAATGGTTACAGTTAACTTTGAAAATTGCAGAGCTGAAGTAAATTTGGTTTGTCCTGTTATGAAATCTGAAATAGTTAGTTGGCTCAGAGTGGTAATGATACCTTAAAAAAACCTGAATGAAAACATCCCACTAGACTAGTAGGATAGAGAAGAGGTGGGAAGCAGACAAAGTCTTAAAATGCTAAAAAGTTATTTAGGGCTATAGCAGGATGTATGGTGGCAGGGCTGGACTTGGAAGCACAGAGAGATTCTTAGCCAAGGATCGAGCATAGAGGAAGGTGGAGGACAGGGCACACAGAAGACGTCTGTGAGACTCAGGCTGTGGTGGGGTCTCCCCAGTGGATAGAAAGGTCTCCTCCACCTCTTCCTGCCCTACATTATCAGCCCCAGGACTTCCTCAACTCTCTGGGCAGTTTCCCCTCAGGCCCAAGGGGCAATGTGCACTTGCAAATAGGAGGGAGAGGGGGAAGCACAGAGTCACCATTCTGGGCCCAGCTCAAGGATGGGGCATGCTGAGGACTGAAGTCACCTGAAGGAATATGACTCCAACTGTGAAGTCCACAGCCAGGCAGAACTATCTGTAATTTTCACACCAATTTCAAGTGACAAAAAAACATGATGGAAGCATTGTGAAAAATGTGGACTGTTTTTTTAAAAAACCTTACAGTTTCAACAGAATGCCTAGAATATTTTACAGTGATTCCGTAGTTAATCCAGAGTATCTTTGATGAAGTTAATGTATTCTTGCTGATGTAACTAATAGCAAAATTTGGTTCCCTGTGGACATGTTTCCCATCCATTCACCCTGTTTGCTACTGCTCCGCCCCATCTCCTCTGAAAAGATGGATTTTCATTAAATTGAAAACATCTCCTCTCCTCATAGTGTCATCACAAGCACCATAATGTACATGTGTTATATTGCCAAGCATTGCTTAGCAACGGGACCCTGTGTTCTGCCAACTTTCTTTTCACGCTGTCAATCTGAATTTAACTGAACTTGCTGTGTTGTGTTTCAGAGAACTGACTACATGTCAGTAACGTGACTGATGAATGCTCCAAATATACAAACAAAAACTGGCACTGACCCCCCTATTTATTAGTGTGTGAATTTCAAGAAGTCACTTTACATTCACTTTATTCAAAGACAAATTGTTTACAATCATGATAATTAATCTTGATAAATCCTCATAAACCACTAACCAATTGGAAAGTATAATTAGACACTTTCTGATTTGAAAGTACATTCAATAGGACTCTGTGGCCCAGCCTTCTATGGCATCTACTGGTCAAGCACCACTGTTGTACTAAAAATCATGAGTCATTTATCACTTAGTCAAATAAACTGTTGAAACTTCCATGGGTTTTCATTTCCAAAATCACCTAATTGCTGACAATATTGTCCATTAAATAAACTATATGGACTTCGACTGGCTCTGGTGAATCTGATGATGGCTTATGGCACCATGAGTAGAATAATTCTCTTGGCAATGCTAAGAGCACTGTAAAATTGGATGGAGAGGCATATATCCTGGTGGTTAGGACACCAGCTTTGTAAAATTGTGTCCATGGCTCATTGTTGCAGTCTGGTTGAACAGCTGGAGTTCTAGCTCACTACTTTTTAAGTTCAACACATTGGAGAAACCAAAGTTGCTCTTGGTTTAAAATCATGTGTTTGGAACCACTGCTGGTAAACTGACCTGGTTCAACCTATTCTCAGCCAAGTTTCATTAGCTGCAGATCTGAATCTGTGATTGTCAAAGGTTGTTTGGGGTTTTTTTCTGAAGGAGATACTGAATTACCATTTATTTATTTCTATTTTTACACCACTTAGATTTTTGGATTGATTGGATAGAGAATGCCTCACAAGTGCTGTTTTAGGAGGAAAAGTGGAAACACAAGACATACATAAGATTGGTTTCATTGCCATCTGGGGCACAAAATAAAAAAATGGAAATGCTAATAGCATTCCTTCTACCCTAATAATTGAATGATTTGGGATTTTTATTTCATATGTTACCATTGACAAAATAAATAAATAGCTGGCACAAAAGGAGAAGAGCATTCAGTAGGAAGATAACTAGCAGTATACTCATATTTAGGTGTCATCTGTCAATTCAGTCAGATAAACATTGAGGTCATATCATCTGAAATGCACTACAGTGTGCAAAACACCCATATGGGTCTTCAAGAGTGACAAAAGACCCAGATGAGTCTTCTGCCTTTCTAAAGAGGTCTCTGGAGTCCAGACAGGATTCCAGAAAGCAGATGTTTAGGCTAAAATGAAGGACCTCTAGATAGCTACAGTGAGGATATCTACAATAGACCTACTCATTAAGATTCAGCTCTACATCCAGACTCCTGTGTTTGTCTATACACATTTACCTATATATGGCTATCTATATGCAATTCAGAACCTTCCTAGGGTGCTAAAAGAACATCTAGAGTGAGACTTAATTGCCCAAAGATAGATGCCTACAGATATCTTAGTATAGCACTTTTGAAGGATGTGAAGGATCCTGTATTATCCAGCTCCATGCAACTGTCTTGGGCTTCCTCAGATGTCACAAATGGCACCATGTACCTGTGTTCTGGTAACTGAATCCTACCTTCTGTATCTCAGATGTATTAGGCAGTCCATAATGTTTGCCTGCCTGAAGGCTTTTCTGTTACTCAGCAAGTATGCCCTATTAGAAACACATCTATGTGAGGCAACAGCTTTTTGTGTCACTCCTATGCCTCCTTAGAAAATGAAAACATAAAGCAATGTTGATGTTTTGTTAGGCTTTGGAAAGCCTGGGCCAAAGGTTCGGGTATATCATGAATGGAATTGGTTCTGACATGTTTTGGAAAAACCTTATGCTGCTGTTTGTAATTTGTTATTTTTATAAGTAGATCTTTATCCTCCAACATTCATCCCTTGCTCACTCTTGCCTTCCTGGAGCTTATTCTGCAAATATTACTACTGATAGGACTTTCCCAGTTATCTTCTATTTCTCCAGGAGTAATATTTTTGTGGGGTTTATTTCACAGGAACAAGTTACTGTGCTCTAAAGTGTAATAATAATGATAATTGTGTAACTGAAGAAAGTCTGCTGTACATTGAATATATGAGTTGCAATACTTACGTGCTGAGTGAGGCTATTCAGAGGCAGAAATGATCTCATCGAATTCCTGAGTTCTTGTCCAGCCTTATAGATTTCTGGGAATCAAGTATGATATAAACTCATACCTGTATCTCTTCAAAGACCTATATTCAACTCTTAACATCTGTTAAATTTACACAAACCAAGTAGTGGTAAGGTAGGAATCACAGAATCACAGAAGGATAGGGGTTGGAATGGGCCTCTGGGGATCATCTAGTCCAACCCCTCTGCTAAAGCAGGTTTGCCTAGAGCAGATTGTCCAAAACTTCAGCCAGGCAGGTTTTGAAAGTCTCCNAGTGGAAAAATTCTCTAGGCACCTGAATACCCTGAATTATTTAATGTATGTGGTGGCTACACATCTAGGTCTCTTGGCCCTTTAAGCAAGAGAGAATGCTTATTCCACCACAGAGTGAAGGAAATGT
>VYZX01029761.1:0-28850 GCA_013401335.1 Brachypteracias leptosomus
ATATTAGAACGATTGCATACAAAGAGAGACAGTAGCATAACTTACATTGTTTCAAGTCTCAGAATTATCCCAGATAAACTCATATGGCATTTACCTACATAGTTCTCACCTGTTTCCTTTTGTCTCCTGTTCTGCTGTCATCACCAGCATCTGAAGAGAAATCAGTGTGCCATGGAACTATTTTTTCAGAACCCATGACATCAGTTCATTCTGCCTCATTCTTTCCTTCAGGTGCAAATTATGTAAGATAGGCATCATACAAGGGAAGCAGGAGAACCTACACAAGCTTGAGCTGCCCCAGATTTATCCTGGAGCTGTCAGTCCTCCTGTTGAGCTTGGAGGAGGAGGTAGTGAGGCTGGTGATGGATGAGAGTTCCTGTGATAGTTCTTTCATAGCCTTCAACTTGACTGAAGAGAAGTTCTAGTTCCTTCCCAGAAAATCTGTAGATGGTAGAAAAGTCCATTGTGTCTCTGTTTTTATCCCCAGACGCAGAGCAGATTTTCGCTATTTTGACCAATGTGTTTAATAGTTTGGAGACAAAAGCTGCGACTCGGGATGTAGCTCAGTTCTTTTAGGGAGATAGCAGGAAGCTTGGAAGCTTTGCAACAGAGAAGAACAGAAGAGTCTGATGTACTTGCTTTAGTTCATGTTGACAGCACAAGGTTAGAGTTCTGTAAAGACTGAGAGCTTCAGTGCATGTGCTGCTAGCTCTCTTCTTCCTCTGGCCAACACCAAACTCAGCAACATCCCCTCAGCCTAACTTCATCTTTTATTCTTCATCTGTTTGCTCTTCTCCATCTCAAATCAACCAAGAGCGAGAGCTCAGCAAGCAGCCCCCATCAGGAAATCTCTTCCACAGGAACTCTCTTCAAACTGATCAGCTTCTTGTTGCTTCTTCCAAACTGGTTGGTTCCTGGTTGATATATCTCTAGCCTAGCCCACCACCCCAACCACGATCACCTGGGGGAAGGTGGGACCTCACACAGGTGGGCCAGGTTCTGCCTCTGGGGCCTTGGGAAACCACTTGGGGAACAAAACATGTTGTTGGGTTGTGACTCATCCATAGGTCAATTCCAACTTGGGGCCCACAGCTTAGGCCTCAGCACTTCAGTGCATGAAAGTCATATATAGAAGTCTAACAGAATGAGAATATCTACCCTGTGTGAATTAACAAAAGCAGATGTACAGGTAGAGCAAGAAAGTCTTGCAAGAGTCAACTCTTCCTTCTATTATCTTGCAAACACACTTTAAAATCACTATATATAGATAACAAGAAGGTTTTCAGGACATCTTAAGTAGCACTTCATGAGCTAGTAAGTCTGGATGACACTAGTGTTACAGCTTAAAAAAAAGAACCTTTTAAAAGGTACAAGTTGTATCTCAAGAAAGTGTATCACCAAGTATGGGAAATCATGCACAGACGCATAGAAAGTGATATTTCCATAGTAAAGGCACAAACCTGTTCAGAAAATAGCAGGATGTTGAGATCTGTTTTTCTGTACATTAAGGCCAGAAGTCCAATAAATCTCAACAGAAAAAGGAATGATTGTTAAGTCTTTTCTTTCTTTTTTCTCTCTAATTTTTTTTTTTTTTTTTTTTTTTCTCTTGAGCTTGGAAAGAACTAGAAATAGCAAAAATAAATACTTACCAAGAACCAATAAGTTCTCTTCTAGAATCTTTCAAAGACCATAATTCAAGTTATCCTTCAAATGTCAGTGTTAGATTTCAGTGTCAGATAGTTACTGCCTGTTCTGTTATTACTACCACTGCCTATCTTGAAAAAAGTCTATTCACAATACGTTCTTTTTAAAAATATGAAGCAAGATGTTAATCCGTCTTTTCATCTATCTCTTGTACTGTTTTTGTTGCAATAGGATCTGGGCCTTAGGAACAGACACTATATTATGTTAGTTAAAAGAAAAACCTAGAAAAACTTTGTTACTGAGACAGCAGGGTGTGTTTGCACCCCTTTTTACTCTGTGGTGGTTACTGTTTATGCATTTATTTCAGGAAAGCCTGGTAGAAACATAAACCATATCTGTAGCTAAGCTGAAGATGGATCATGGCTATATCCATAATCAAAAACTTTTTTAAAGGTCAGTTTTAATCCAGTGTGTGCTAAATTATGAACTGTGTGCTTAATTGCATAGGACTCATTTTAGGTTGCATCCCTCTTTGCCCACACAGTTGTTCTTCTGGAGTATACTAAAGCTTTCAGGGGCTCATTCAAATGAATATAGGTCATTGCACACTTTCAAGTACTGCCATTGTCCCAGTAGTCTTTGTTAGCTAACCTAAATGCTTAAAAAAAAATAAATTCAGCTAAATATTTTTCCTTCTAAGTGTGGACACTGATAATCTGAGCCTACACCTTTGTTTTTCCCTTATTCTCTGCTACTGATTTTAAATTACAGGCTGCTTGCAGCAGTGATTAACTTTGTCTGCATGGACAGCAGCTAATGCATTTGGAGCATTATTGAAACTTTAATGAATTTTACTAATTATGTAACTTCTTCACAGACTTCAACAGAGCCACATGGCACTGCGACATTAATTATCACAAAGAAACTCACATAGTACATAAGACATTTGCAAGATACTTTCCAACGGGTCTCAACCAGTTGAAAAATGGCTGACCTAAATACTTGACACTCTTGACTATGAAGGAAAAGACACAGTCTTTCCTTCTCCATTCTTCAAATAGAAGAAGAGAGGTGTTTTAATAACATTAAGATGTTGTAGTAGCAATGTTTTAACTTTCTTTTGATCTATCTTAGCAGTAGTGGTAGGCAAAAGAACCTATTTTTGGTAGCAAGAGAGCCTTACTCTTTATATGTACACTATAAGTTTCCTGTGGGAAAAGATTGTTTCACAGAGTAAAGTGTATAACAATTTTAAATACGCAACAATCTTCTCATAAACAAAAAGTAGCACACTGTGGTGAAATAAACTGTTCATCGGTAATTGTTAGAAAGATGCTTTTCTCAGCATGTCTTTTATGGAAAGACATCCAGTCTAAATAGTAGGTTAGCATTTCTTTTTTTCCAGAGCACATGGACTTTATTTTTCAATCGCTTTTATGAATTGCAAACGTATTCTAGGATGTCACTTTAGACTGCACTGTCACTTCATACAGTAAAGTCCTGGAAGTAGCCATGGATGAGACTGACTCCCAGAGAGCTTTCCAACTATCAAGTCTTTTCTCTCAGAGTGTGGAGTTGAAGGGTTTTTTACCAGTACCAAATTAAGTCCTCTGACTCTTTGTCTAAAAAAGGGCTATGGAATGAAGGCTCATTGATCACTGTGTCCCTATCCATGCTCCGTAGGATAAAGAAATCAGGCAATCAGTAACAGGGATGTAAAGGGGACCTACAAGAAAGCTGGGGAGGGACTTTTTACAAGGACTTGTAGGGATAGGATGAGTGGTAATGGGTTCAAACTGGAAGAGGGTAGATTTAGATTAGATGTAAGGAAGAAGTTTTTCATTATGAGGGTGGTGAGACAGTGGAACAGATTGCCTAGGGGAGTTGTGGATGCTCCGTCACTGGATGTGTTCAAGACCAGTTTGGACAGGGCCTTGTGCATCCTGTTCTAGTGGACAGGGGTTTGGAACTAGATGATCTTTAAGGTCCCTTCCCACACAAAACATTTTATGATTATTATTCCATTACACATTTCAAGTGTTGCTTACTGTCTTTATAACTACTTTTTTCTTAAAACCAGATTTCTGTGTCTATGTCACTGACTCACCTGATGTTTTCTTCTTACTGTCCCTTCCTTAAAAAGTCCTCCCTTTAGAAAAAAGTCCTCTATTCAGTGGCCAAACAACCTAAAACCTTCCTTCTAAGCTTTGTCATTAAGTCATCTCCCAGTTTATTTTGTCTTGTATTCATAAACATTCCTTCTCTTGGTACTGGAAAAATTCCATTAAAGACCAGATAAGCCAGTCTTTCCTAGCTTGAAGCTCTTTGATCCTATTCTTGATGGAGTTTTGCAGTGACATTTTTCAGCATGACATGGGATTAGTGGGTTCTTCTGTTCTCCCATAATGAGTTTTTGTAGTTCAGGACAACATATATTCTTGTTTCTGCTACACTACATGTCCTTCTTTCCTCCAGATAAGCTCTGATGACTTGCTTATTAACTCTTTAATGAAAATCCCGAGTCATACATATATACCTGTTTTTCATGTCACAAATGTGCTTCTTTCCTTTTCCTTCATCTGTTACTTCGTTATCCATTATTTTTGTCCTTTTCTGATCTATGTCATGATCTTCTGTATAAGGCAATTCATTGTCCTCGTGATCCAGTCCCTGCTTTTTTTCATTGCCCCTTCCTCTCTTCTTACAGAGCTAGCCTCCCTTCTTTCCCCTCAGTGTATCTGTCAGTTTCTTTTTATTTCTCTACCTTATTCTTTCAGTTGGCTCTTTTCTCTTACTTTGTCTTCATGACATGAATGGCTGCTTTTCTTTTCTGGAGCTCTGTATTTCAGATCCTCATTTTCTTCAGGGATCTACAATTCTTGAATTTTCCATGCTGTCTTTTTTTCTCCTCTGTCATGTCCTTAAATCCCCTTTATAAGCTTGATTCTGTGTACCCATGGCAACAGTCACTTCAAATTCTGTGACCAAAGCAAGTACTGAATTAACTCTGAAGTGCTTTTCTTGTTTACATATCACATAAAAATGGGAGAACTGAATTGTCTTGTCTGATGACTCAGAACTCTCCACTAGAGCTGATGTCTGAGCACTTTTTCTTGGAGCTGAGTGAACAACTCCTAGGGAACAACTCACTTATTGGAAGTAATCTTTCTCTTTTTGTCCAGTTATCATGAAACAGAATCTGTTGGATTTTTACAGAAAGTAAATACTGAAAGGTTGGTCAGGATATGCTGAGCCTCTGAATATTCTTCCCAAAACCTTTAGAGAAGAAAGACAGCACTGGGCAACATGTATCTGGGATGGTAAGGGAGGAAATAGGATAAACCAACTTCGTTAGCAGCCATCTGTTACTCCCACAGATACTGCTGCCTTGTGCATGAGTGATTAAAAACGTGAAACAATGCAGTAGGCTCAGTCCGAGGGGATGGCTTTGCAAACCCTTGGCAAACACTACTAAGAGGCTGCAAGCACCCCTCAGTCAATAAGAACAACTACTGATAAACTCATCACTGTGTATGATTGAAAGCTACATAGAATCAGAGCACTAGCATGTTAGGGAAACTACACAGGTGTTACATAGGTAATGTGCATGTTATCAACTACAAAATTAGGAGTGAAATGCAGAAGTAGCTGTGATATAGAGAAGGATGCTTAACACTTAAGCAGGGATGTAGGCATAGACAGTTGATTGATCTTGTGAGATAAGGTGCTGGTGTGGTTTTGTCATGTCAGTAATATTGGAAAGGAGTTGCTTATCTGATCATACAGATTATGGAGAGGAATAGTTCTTTTAGCACAAGACTCTCCTACAAATAAGATGCATCTTGACCATCTGTTGCCAGATGGAAGTGTTCTACTTCTGAATCACTGGTTGCAATGATATATTTACAAAATGAATCTTTTGTGGATAGATCCACAGCACAAACTGTGATGAACCTCATGTACAAATGCTGAGGTTATATTTCCTGTTTACTTGGCCTTAAGTTATAGTAGCTATATACTCCTGTGAACATATTGCTGTTTAGTAGGTAGCAGATCCTGCAGTTTGCACCCACCCTTTGTGAGGTATCCCAGTTGCCTGAATAAGAAGTACATAATTTACCTCTAAAAATTGCAAGCACATCATATAGGTTCTATTTCACTTCTATTTTGAAATCTGTAAATTTATTGGAGGAATCTGTAGGATTCAGCATGTGTACTTAGGTGGCTAGTGTGGGCAATGTTTTGGTATTAAGGCAGGCCTAGAACACAGCCAATCAACTCATACACCTTCATTTTTTACAGGTGTGTGCTTAAGTCTCCCCTGTGAAAAAAGAATCACATTTTTTCTTTTTGTTTTTCAGATATTTACTGTGATAATTTTTTTTAATTTTTTTTTTTAGTGAACAGACACTAAGAAGAAGAAAAAATTCTACATAACCTAACTGGGAACTTTACAGTTGCACAGTAAAATTTTAAGTCATTACTATTTTAATGAAGTATAAAGATGATTATCATGCTTAAGTTCTTTGAAGTTTAATTGTGGCTTTTTACACATGTTTTTGAGCACAAGTTAGGTCTTACACAGAAGCTGAGAACCATCAGTGAATTTTATCCCTGATGACATGATGCACCTCTCATTTTGAAAAAGAAGAACCATACCTGCTGTCAAGTGTTAGAGCTGGGCTTGCCACTAGACAAATGACAGATGCTCTCTATTAACCACTCACCCTTCCTAATGGGGAAGAGAAAGGGAGTAAGGGAGAGAGATTTATAGATTAGAAAAGAAAACTAAAGAAAAGAGCTTTAATGAAAATAGTAATAATAAAATGGAATATATACAAATATATACAAAACCACTATTGAATCCACCTCCCACCTGATGGCAATTACAGTCCAGACTAGACTCAGTAGCACATGGGAACCAGATTCAGGAGCTGGATTATAGAACTAGACTCAGGAACACGTGGATCAGGATTGAAAGCAGAATGGACAGAGTCTTCCATGGATGGTGGTCATTGATGAAGCAAGCTTGACCCTTGTGATCCCTCAGCTTTATACTGAATATGACATTTATGGGATGGAATACCTTGTTGGCCAGTTCCTGCCCTGGCCGCTCCTCCCCACAGGTACAGCCTTTCACTTTCTGCACCCTGGATGTGGTACACAAGAGTTAGCAGTGACCCTGGTCTGCACACCGGTCCTTGATAGTAACTCTAAACATAGAGTGTTGTCACTGCTAGAAGCAGACACTGTCTGCAAAAATATGCCATTAGCTTCAGAAAATGCAGTTATTTAAGACTTGGCTGAAAAATAAAGTCACTGAACGTAATTAATTCTGTTCTAAATCAAACCAGGACACCTGCCCCCATATGTAGATGCATCACAACTTATTGACAATACAGAATTTTCTTAGGTAGTTATCACATGAGGAAAGTACTTAACATATTTAAGATACAGTTTAAGGAAAAGCAGCATCCAAAGGCTGAGAAGAAAACCATTACAGTGTGTTCAGCCCAGCTTCCCAAAAACAACCATCGGGAATTCTGCACATCAGCAGTTCAAGACAAGTTGAGATGCAGCTATTATTAAATGCCAATTAGTTTTGATATACATGTGACTGCAGTAGCTTTTGCTGCTTCTTTGTATATACTTTTGAAGTGCTGAGGCCTGGGCTATGGGCCCCGAGTTGGAGTTGACCCATGGATGAGTTATAACCCACCAACATGTTTTGTTCCCCAAGTGGTTTTAGGCCCCAGAGACAGAACCTGGCCCACCTGTGTGAGGCTCTGCCTTCCCCCAGGTGACTGTGGTTGGGGTGGTAGGCGAGGCTAGAGATATATCAACCAGGAACTGAATCAGTTTAAGAAAAGGAACAGAGTAGAGGCAAACAAAAGAAGCTGATCAGTTTGAAGAAAGTTCCTGAGGAAGAGAGTTCCTGTAACAGATGAAGAATAAATGAAGACTAAAAGATGAAGAGGAATGTGGATGTTTGTTCTGAGTGTGGAAATGAAGACTAAAAGATGAAGGTATGCTGAGGAAATGTTGCTGAGTTTGGTGTGGCCTAGAGAAAGCAGAGGATTAGCAGTGCAACTTTTGGTGAACATTAGAGCAGTTGATTTTTTTTTCTTGCAAAAAATACTCAGAAATTGTGAATTTCACAGGCTGGTGTGTGGCTAATTTTTAATTAATACAAGGTGGAATTTATCCTTGTAACAGAAACAATAATGTGTGATATTTACATCTACTCAAAACTAATCAGTATAACTCAAAATCTGGGTATTTAGTAATAATGAGAATTTTAAAATCATGAAAGAAATGTCAATACTGAATAAAGGTGAGAAAATCACATTATGACCTCACTTACTCTACTATTATTTTATTTTAATAGTTCAGTGTCCATCACTTACAGTGGACTGACTCCACATCCATTGTTGATAATGACTGTGACTGATCAGTCACAGAGTTGAATGAATTGCTATGCTCAAATGTCTTGCAGATCCTATATGACAACCTGGGAAATGAATAGAGAAAGTGTGGCTGCCCATGAAGATGGGGACCCTAAGTACTCATCTGAGCATTAGTGAGGCTATTAATTGTGGGACAAATGATACTTATATGTAGGTACAATCATGAGTGCATCAAGCAAGCTTGACTCACCTATGACTTTCCCAACGCTACCTGGCTTGCCTGTGAGAGACTCTCAGCTGCAGTAATTCTGGGGTCATCAGTGTGCAACTAAAAAACAAGTTTAAATTGACATAATTATGCTTTATTTGTGAATTATTTGTTCACAACTTTCAGGACTCAAGACTTGGTTCCTTTTGGTTTAAAACCATTGCATGACATGTGTCACTCATAACTTACTGCGCATTGGTAATACACAAGGAGCTGCAGCTGGTTTTGCTTTGCCTGGTGAATCCATTCCAGACTGCAGAACAAGCTGCCCGCTAATACTGGCTGTTTAAAACATTCCACGTATTTGAATATTTTGATTCTAAACCAGAGAGAAACATGAAGACAATAAGGTATTTCAAGATCTATATGAGAAATTATTTCAGACAGTTACACTGTACTATTTTAGTGAGTATCTCTGCAGAGGTTCCTACCATCAGCTGCCTGACTGTGGGAAAGTGTCTTTGTAGGTACCTTCTGAGTGGTGAGGGCTTCCTCTTATGGTAGAGAGTCATTGTCACATCTGTGTTGCGTGGGATTTCATGTCAGCACCAGGATTTTGCTCCTGCACTCCAGTAGGGTGCAATGCTGTAGGATTAAGATTTGCCTTGTTTTCACAAAAGAAGTAATTTTATGAAATTCTTTTATCGGTTAATCCCATATTAATTTGCCTGCCTGCAAAACAAGTGCATTCTTCCCTCATCTTATTAACATAAAAATGACCTTGTTATTTGTGATAANCACCCTGGATGTGGTACACAAGAGTTAGCAGTGACCCTGGTCTGCACACCGGTCCTTGATAGTAACTCTAAACATAGAGTGTTGTCACTGCTAGAAGCAGACACTGTCTGCAAAAATATGCCATTAGCTTCAGAAAATGCAGTTATTTAAGACTTGGCTGAAAAATAAAGTCACTGAACGTAATTAATTCTGTTCTAAATCAAACCAGGACACCTGCCCCCATATGTAGATGCATCACAACTTATTGACAATACAGAATTTTCTTAGGTAGTTATCACATGAGGAAAGTACTTAACATATTTAAGATACAGTTTAAGGAAAAGCAGCATCCAAAGGCTGAGAAGAAAACCATTACAGTGTGTTCAGCCCAGCTTCCCAAAAACAACCATCGGGAATTCTGCACATCAGCAGTTCAAGACAAGTTGAGATGCAGCTATTATTAAATGCCAATTAGTTTTGATATACATGTGACTGCAGTAGCTTTTGCTGCTTCTTTGTATATACTTTTGAAGTGCTGAGGCCTGGGCTATGGGCCCCGAGTTGGAGTTGACCCATGGATGAGTTATAACCCACCAACATGTTTTGTTCCCCAAGTGGTTTTAGGCCCCAGAGACAGAACCTGGCCCACCTGTGTGAGGCTCTGCCTTCCCCCAGGTGACTGTGGTTGGGGTGGTAGGCGAGGCTAGAGATATATCAACCAGGAACTGAATCAGTTTAAGAAAAGGAACAGAGTAGAGGCAAACAAAAGAAGCTGATCAGTTTGAAGAAAGTTCCTGAGGAAGAGAGGTCCTGTAACAGATGAAGAATAAATGAAGACTAAAAGATGAAGAGGAATGTGGATGTTTGTTCTGAGTGTGGAAATGAAGACTAAAAGATGAAGGTATGCTGAGGAAATGTTGCTGAGTTTGGTGTGGCCTAGAGAAAGCAGAGGATTAGCAGTGCAACTTTTGGTGAACATTAGAGCAGTTGATTTTTTTTTCTTGCAAAAAATACTCAGAAATTGTGAATTTCACAGGCTGGTGTGTGGCTAATTTTTAATTAATACAAGGTGGAATTTATCCTTGTAACAGAAACAATAATGTGTGATATTTACATCTACTCAAAACTAATCAGTATAACTCAAAATCTGGGTATTTAGTAATAATGAGAATTTTAAAATCATGAAAGAAATGTCAATACTGAATAAAGGTGAGAAAATCACATTATGACCTCACTTACTCTACTATTATTTTATTTTAATAGTTCAGTGTCCATCACTTACAGTGGACTGACTCCACATCCATTGTTGATAATGACTGTGACTGATCAGTCACAGAGTTGAATGAATTGCTATGCTCAAATGTCTTGCAGATCCTATATGACAACCTGGGAAATGAATAGAGAAAGTGTGGCTGCCCATGAAGATGGGGACCCTAAGTACTCATCTGAGCATTAGTGAGGCTATTAATTGTGGGACAAATGATACTTATATGTAGGTACAATCATGAGTGCATCAAGCAAGCTTGACTCACCTATGACTTTCCCAACGCTACCTGGCTTGCCTGTGAGAGACTCTCAGCTGCAGTAATTCTGGGGTCATCAGTGTGCAACTAAAAAACAAGTTTAAATTGACATAATTATGCTTTATTTGTGAATTATTTGTTCACAACTTTCAGGACTCAAGACTTGGTTCCTTTTGGTTTAAAACCATTGCATGACATGTGTCACTCATAACTTACTGCGCATTGGTAATACACAAGGAGCTGCAGCTGGTTTTGCTTTGCCTGGTGAATCCATTCCAGACTGCAGAACAAGCTGCCCGCTAATACTGGCTGTTTAAAACATTCCACGTATTTGAATATTTTGATTCTAAACCAGAGAGAAACATGAAGACAATAAGGTATTTCAAGATCTATATGAGAAATTATTTCAGACAGTTACACTGTACTATTTTAGTGAGTATCTCTGCAGAGGTTCCTACCATCAGCTGCCTGACTGTGGGAAAGTGTCTTTGTAGGTACCTTCTGAGTGGTGAGGGCTTCCTCTTATGGTAGAGAGTCATTGTCACATCTGTGTTGCGTGGGATTTCATGTCAGCACCAGGATTTTGCTCCTGCACTCCAGTAGGGTGCAATGCTGTAGGATTAAGATTTGCCTTGTTTTCACAAAAGAAGTAATTTTATGAAATTCTTTTATCGGTTAATCCCATATTAATTTGCCTGCCTGCAAAACAAGTGCATTCTTCCCTCATCTTATTAACATAAAAATGACCTTGTTATTTGTGATAATGCAGCTTGTTGGGCAAAATTTAATCCTGTTGCTACAAACATAATCCAGTGAATCCTCTTCTTGCTGATAACACTTGTTACTATCTGAACTGTGGGAGCTTTAGGTTTGGTGTTTGACAGGCTTCCAGGTCCTCCTAACGTTAATCTTCAGATAATGAGTAATCTAAGAAAGAGGGGGATATAGTTTCTCTGGTTCCTAGCTTTCATATTTTATGGTAATAAGATTATCTCTCTATTCTGTTTCAACTGCTTTACAGTTTTAAACTCATCTAATTCCAAGACAGGAGAGAACAATTTAGCTCTCAATGTCACTAATGTACACCCATCAGAAGGCCAGCAAAGAATGAAGAAACGAGACATTTGTGCAGCATACATGGAAATCACTGGGGAAAACATTGTGTCGGTATATGTTACACTGCCACTAATCAAAGTGCAAATCTTTGTATAGATACTGTTATTTGGAAAAAAAAATGACTGGAATCAATTTAATAAAATAGTAAAATCTAATTTGAAGCTCTTTCGTACTGGAATAAAGGAGAACACACGACCACTTCTCTTCCCTGTTGCAATTCTCACCTTTCCATGTTTTGATACAAACCAGTGTTTCAAGCAGACCTTTTATTTTGCTGTGGGCATCATTCTAAGCACAGCTAGCTTCCTACAGCTGGACACAATATACTTTGTTTTCTTCACAGGTGAGCATGATTTCAAACAGCAGATGTCAGTCTCAGAGAAGCTACATGACATTGCCGTGCTTCATGTTGGTTGAGGTAAGAAAACTGTAGATCATTGCTAAGTTCTTGGGTGTATTTTTAAAGAAAATGCCTCAGCACCAACAGATTTATATTTTGCTGACATACTTGTGTTTATCTCAACATACTGCTATCTGATAGTTGACAACCACTTATGACAACTGTAAATAAAATTTTTGTCCCCGTACTGTACTTTTTTTTCCCCCAGTTCTTTCATGAGAGGAAGGGTGTGTGTGGGAGGTCTCTGCCTGCAATTTCATTTTAAGTGGACGCGATGTTCTGAAGTGCCAGAATCCGGGAGAGTGAAGTACCTCTGAGCTGGACCCATGTAGATATTCATGGTTAAATCTTGATAATGATACTCCCAACAGTCTAGAATTCTTTGTATTCATCAATCGTAAGCCACCTTGCATTTGGGAGTAAGTATAATTATTTTAATTTTAAAGATAGGAAGCAGTGGAACAGAAAGTTACTTTAAGTGTTCAAGATCATTCAGTCTGTTAGGAACAGGAGACATTTCAGAATAATGTATATTGAGTAACTTAAGCACTATCTAAACAAGTTTGCTTTTCTTTTGCTTTTATTTTTGAGAATGTTCTCACTGAGGCACTATAAACAATTCCTTTTCTTTGCTCTGACGCTTATAGGTCATGCTTATAGCAGAAGTGACCCCAGTTATGTCTGCCCTGTAGTGGAGCTGAAGCTGCAGTACAGTATAGATCTATTTGGCTCTATTTGATCAGACTTTAAGGTGGCTCACTTCAGCCCCATCATGAACTCAGCAGAATTTGCCACGCACAGGGATGCTGCTGTGGCTGTATTCCCACTGTTAACCTAATTACACTAAAGCTGTCTTAACCAGGGGGAGATCCAGAGGGGCATGGGTAAGGGTGCTGCCCAGCATAGCTGTGTGGCCAAGGGCACGCTCATTGCTAGTGTTTAGGTGTAAGTGCACTATGTTGCAATCACCCAAGGCCTGAGTTGCAGAAATGTCCCATTTCCCACTAGATGACGGCTTGCTCCTAGAGAATGGACCAAACTATATTGTAACAAATATATTATTATATAACAATATGTATCTTGTGGAACCCAATAAAATATTGATGTGAAGGGAAATACAACTTCTTCATAGGGCAATTTTTACACTAGTAACTCAGTTTAGGGTAGTTGTGCCCACTTATATCAGCAGGGGTTTTGTTCCCATTTCTCTTAAGGCATTTCTACATCCAAAACACTTGGATCACATGTAAAATTCAGGCACTGTTTTGCTTATCTTTTAATGCATGCTAATTATAATGAAAAATCCTGACGCTTCTTCCAGGATTGCCAGCTAATTTAGTACAAGGGAACCTGAGGGAGATGATTAAGCTATATTTTGAGCACAATCTTTCCTGACTTACTTGTGCACACTGGTATGGGAGTCTGTGGACTGCAGATCAAAATGGAACATCTTCAGATAAACATTGGTTAGGCTGGGGGAGAGTAGAGGATTTGCATTATATTTTCTGCTCAGCTACACACTTTGTGTGCTGTATTGAACATGCCACTTGGGCCTCACTGCAGAGACAATTGGTGTGCCTGGATTTTAGACAATTGTTTGTTAGCAATTGTTCTGGGGCTTTCAGTGGTGCTTAATATTGGACTTCAGAAGTTAAAGTTGAGAAGCATTAAGATTCCTTTGTGGATCTAGTTCCTAGACTGTCTTTGTCTTGGTACCTATCTCCATACCTCACACTGGTACTGAGAAACCAGTGCTTTGGTTGCTGTAGGATGCTTAGGTCCTTCTGTGATACATTTAGGGACATCTGATAAATGGAGAGTGGGGATGTCATAAATTGAGGAAGAATATAGCAATATGCCAAGAAAAAGGGTTTTTTATGCTGTAAACATTATGACTGAAGTAACCTTTTCTGAAGAAATTTTCATCCTCCGTGGAGTCTTTATTCTTTGCCTTTTAAATTGCAGTGGGTTTTTTTATCAGCAGTTTGGAAGTTGCTTCCATGTGGATAGAAAATTGCATCATTGTCTGGCATGATTTCTGTCACATTTCAACTAGTTTTGTAACTTGGCAATTTATGTTCACTGTTCTCAAGTAATGTTTGTGATCCACTGTGACACAAATCACTGCAGATTCACTAGCTTTTCTTGCTTGTGCTATGTTACACTGGGACAGCATCAAGATGAATGACCACTGTATCATCAAACCTAATAGCATTAGGAGATCCAAAATGCCAATGATGTCATGATTCTATTATATATATGTTGTGGAAGTCATTAGGGAGATGTACAGAACAACTAGAGCTGTAGATGGGGAGACATGATTTCTATTCCTGAATGTTGGGGGGAATCACTCAATCTTATTCAGCTTTCAGCTCATTATATGTAAAATTTGAATAACAATTCTACACCCACATTTGATGAGATACACAGCTAGAAGACTACAGATATGTTGTAGTAGTACTTTATTCTATAATCACTTGTTATTATAATTGTTCTTCGGAATCAAATGGTGATCCAAATGTTGTAGCCATAAACATTTTTTTTTTTTTTTTTAAAGCAAGTGAATAAGAGAAGTATGCAATATTTGAGCACCTGGGTTTAGGTATTTGGGTGATAAAAAGGTTTGTGAGCTTTCTCAGCCTTCCTTTAAAAGCCTTGTTGTATGCTCCTCACTTCTCTAGCAGAAGAAATGAGTCTATTCACATACATAAAAGACACAATGAGGCAACAACTGTGCTTACCCTTAGACTACATCTGGAGTGCAAAAGAATGTATCAAGGGTTCAAGTATCTGCACAGCCACAAAACCAAGTCCTCTGTATTGGTAAAAGGGAACAGACACCATGAGGTGCCTGTGGCAGTAGTGGCAACTGTCATTTGGTGGTGATTGCCTGTAGACACCTGATGTATCTGTCATGTTTATAGGACTGGGCTATCTGTCAGAGAAACTGTTTATTTGCACAGGCACAGTAGTAACTAAGTGGCTGTGTATGGCTTTGCAGCCTGTATTTCAAGAGTTTACTTTGCATGTGACACAGAAAAAATCCACTTTCCTGGAAATTGTCAGCCTTTATTGACTTGAGTATTACAGTGGTTGAGCAGATGTATCCCATTTGGAATACAGGATATGACACAGGACTGTACACAAGTCCGAGCTTGCTTCTTAGAGGAGTGTGTCTGAGATGCTGTTGCTCTCCATGCTACTGAAGTCCTGGAAGCACTTTCCTCTGAGCTCTACAGCAGCTGGAAAGCAGGGGCTTAGCCCTCAGCCAGGGCTCGGCCCCACACTCCTGGCTGGCAGGTAAGCGGGAGCAGCACAGCTAAACCTGTACCAAGGTCAGTAAGTACCTCAGCCCTGGAAGGAGATGTGAGGATTATTGGAAGTTACAGCAGGCAATAGTTACATGCATGTTAGGTTCTATTTCACTATCTTTAGAAAAATATGACTTTTTTCATGAGTAGCCTGCAGGTTAGAAGTGAAAGAAAACGTGGAGATCAGGGTGATTTGCAATGGGGGAATGCCAAGAGTAGTTTCTGTCTTGCAACAAGGCAGAATGAAGTTTTCTGCACTTAGAGCTTGCTCCCAAGCATAGGCTCAACTTGGCCAAGCAATGATGTTACATCAGGAGATAATTTATTTGGTAGATCTAGTTTCTATGATCTTGGCCTTTCTAGCAATATTTAGTGAAATTTTTTTTTCCAAACTTATTTCTAACCTTGGGAGAGAAATTATCTAAACAGATAAGATGTACAGAGACTTTCAGTGGAAAGAAAACAAGAATCTCTGTAGACTTCATTCTTCTAATGATACTAAGCTCTATACCTTTCAAAATGTCAGCTTTTCTCTACAGAACAGTCTTGTAAGCTACTCTTGTCAGCCTTTCCAAAAACCTCTGTCCTCTTGAATTCACTATCAAATGATAAAAAAGATGCACCTGGGTGTTCTGTCATCTGGTCCAGATACTTTCATTAGTCTAATTCAAAGAAATGAACCACTTTTTACTGTTGATCCTTGTATCAAGAGCTGTCAAGAGCTTCTGTTGATCCAAGGCATCATTTATGCAGTGTCTTCTAAACTTGGTTTTGTGTATCAGACATTGAATTACTACGATATGTTGCTCCACTTGCTTATTTATTGTTTTCCTGCTAATACCTTTTCATTAAAGAAGTTAATGTAAGCATCTGATTTTGAGATTAATTTCCTTAAAGCTATGCAATATCAGAAGTTAGTTTCTGCAGCAGTACCAACTCAGGCAGCTGTTATGAAAGACCATAAATTTAGACTCCAAAGGCCAATTATTGTCCAAGAGTATTCATTTTTCCTCTGACCTAAGTTTTCCCTACCTTGTCCATTCATATGCAGAATCTGATTTATTTCTGCTTTCTCTGAGATATTTTAACTCGTTTGGTGAAGTAACTTTTTCAGCTGAAACAAGCTGTCTAGGTAACAGCTGTGATGAAACCTCAGCTATCTCTCTTTACTGGAGAAACTTTAGATATGGCAGTTAGCTGTCAAAAATGTCTGCTAGTCTCAGTTGTAACCACCCTAAGGTAGGGTACTCATCTTGAAACTACTTTTCACAAGCTGAAAACTCTTATTAATCTTGCACGCTTCTGCATTTTAGGGTTAGGCATTCTCCTACTAAAAGCATTAAATGTTACTACTTAAACAATCTATTTTTTTCTGTTTTTTTTCCTGGTTTTCTTTTTTTCACTTGTGCATATAAATATACCCACTGGAATCTCTAGAGAAGGTATAATTCTTTCACGTGATACTAACTTTTAGAAATTACTAAACTTATCTTTTTTAAATGCAGTAGTTAGAGTATTACTAGCTCTGGCAGTGGGCATATTCTTTAATATGTGTACCTGTGGAAATAATGACTTCTATGTATTTAATAATTCAGAGTTACATTCATCAACTACCTCTAAATTTTGTGAAAAATTTACCTTAATGTGCAAGAGACTTTTAACTTTGTAACATAGAGCTTTGAATCATGCTTGGCTATGCTGACAGGCTTTGCCCTTTTGAAGTTTTTGTTGGGGTTATGTTTTGTAGCAATACAGCAATGGCTTCTTTTCATGCTTCTCAGGAGATCCTGGCTGACATTTATCTCTGCCTTGGTTATGTACTCTGCAGAGCTCTTTATGCAATTTATTCTCCATTGAATTGTGAACTTTCTCATAGCTGAGAATCAAGATGACTCAGACAATTTAAAGCTGATTCAACAGTAGGAGGTCAATCTTAGTTTCTCCTTTACCCTTTGGGTTCTAAGGATTTATTTTCTGCCTAAGAAAGACATTATTTATAATCTCTTTTGTGTAATTTTCTCAGCCTACCCATTTTCTTCTCTTTTTTTTATTTTTTTTCTGTTTCCAGTATCTAAGTAGCTTGTCAACAGTCTTAAGAATGGGCCAGTAAGGCATTTAGGTTAGGATGAAAAAACTAGTTGTTTGTGAATGACTGAACAGCAGTTGTAAGAATTTGTGCTGATACCGGAAAGTCAAAAAGGAAGTAAGTTAAAAGCATTTCATATGTCCCATCAAAAAGGAGCCAGGGACAGCCTTCAAAATCTCAACTTACCACGCAATCTTTATTTTAATTTATAACTCTCAAAATGTATTTTTTTTTCTTTAAATCTAGACTTTAATTTTGTGTGTGTGTGATGTACCTTAAAGATACTGCACTGAAGTGAAAAACTGGATATGTATATTGGAGTGAGTCAGAGTGTGCTTTCAGCTTTCACCAAATATATTTGTTTGTGTTCATTTATTTGTGTGTTTATTCCAAGACTTGTAATCCCCTTTTAATATGGAGTAAGATGCCTGATAAGTTTTTCTTCAATGTGAAATGAAACAGCACATGAACAAGGGAAGTGCAATACTAAAATATCATGTAGATTTGTTCCTAATAAAACTGTTCTGTATTGTTGATCTCTTTTACGTGATTTACCTCTCAAAGATCTGCACAGCCACTTGAATCCAAAATGTAGGTCCTGAAAGGAATCACAGAAAGTATAAAGATTATGATAGCAGCAGTTCTACCACAATAATAATAGGCACAAAACCAACAATAATGTAAAAATATAGTCAGCTGGTATTTTTAGTTATGTTCTAAGAAAATGAAAACTGTTTTAAAGCAATTCAGCACTTTAAATACCACAGATAGATGCAGAATACCAGGACAGGACCCAATACACACAGTCTTTGATGGAATTGAAGTTATACAGAGATTTAATAGAAAAAATTAAAATAAATAAATTGTAGCTGAATACCTTATTCCAATAACTTTCAGTAGCTTTGGGTGTCCTTGGCTTGCTGCTTGGTGGAAAGCTGCTCCTTCAATTACAGGTAGCCCTTTGGCTTATTTTGATTTATGGAAAAAATATTTCTAACTCTTCTGCATATTTCTTGGCATATCTGAACTGGGGGAGTTGATTTTTATTTTTTTTTTGTAATCTTGCATCCCATTAACTACTCCTGGCTTACGACTTCAGATATAAATATGAACCTAACAGATGGCACAAAGAAGTTGCTTTAAGGAAATACATGAGCTTTGAACTGGGAAGTGAATTGCTTAGGCAGCCTTTGTCATTAAATTTGTCTTACAAAGCAATTGACATGACTGACTGACCTCTAACCCCATTCCAAAAACAGGAAAAAAAAAATTTGGTACTTTAAAAATCTTGCTGCATTTGATATCTCAGTCATTTGACAAAGGGCATGGAGGTACATCTCTAGAAACTGCATTTGAGTTCCCCATTCCAAAAGATTCTTGTCTTCCTTGTGAAAATAGAAAAATTTACCTGCTCAGAATCTGAGCCTTGTGAAGATTATTGCCATATATTAGTCTACATTTACTGCACTGTTCATTTAAATAGCTTTTGGATAGAAATTCCTTTATAATACATATCTGTTCCATCTCTGCTAGAGAGCAAATAGTTCACTGTGAGAAACAGTCCCCAGAGGGGCTCTGGCTATCTGTGTAGCATTTTACTTTAAAGAGCAGCAACACATTTTATTTGACAATGCCCTGAAAAATTAAACTTCTAACCGTATCTAACAGAATGATAAATATTTGGAAGAGGATTTTAAAACTAATCGTTCACTGAAAGCAATGCAACTGATGAAAAGTACTAATTGTACTAATGAAACTTTTTAATGTCTCCTAGTGAAAAGGCAAGCATTACCTACTGATACTGAACTCAATTGTAGTAGCCAGTAACATGAAGCAGGTACTGTTTCTCCTGCTTTTCATAATGTCTGTTTTACTTGTAAGGAATAGATCAAACCACAAGAAGGCAGGAGGAGAAGATGCCAAGGACAGCAGGATCCGAGGGAGCTAGAATCTGAGGGAAATTGGTCCATGAAGTAATTTTTTTCTGGAATTGTCTTGAAGTCTGAAGACATTTCCAGAATTTTTGCACTTCTCTCTGATGCAATGACTTTTCCAGCCCTGACCACGAGAAATGCAGGGAGAAAAAAAATCCTGGCATCCAGTGAATGAGTGTTGGTTTATCTCAACTGCTGACTATCCTTGAAGGAGGGAGGGAGTCATGTAGTCTGTACCTACTGAATATGAACAGGGAATTGAACTTTCATTTCTCTGTAGGATATTTTTAGTATGCTTAGGGATATTTTTAGGCAGTGGAAGTCTTTTCTAAGAACTTGTATAGCATAACTATCCCAATTGGTTCATAAGCTTTATTATTCTGTATTTCTTTAAAACACCCACACTGCTGATATGTTTCTGGAAAACTGAAATGAAATTATGTAGAAGTATCTATTGATTATATACAACTAGTAAGATACAGCTACTGGTGCAGGATTAAATTGCTGTGTATCAACAGCAATGCAAATTTCTCCTTCCAAGAAAGAAGATTATGTGACAAGAGCTGCTCTGCATCCCTATTTTCATTACTTTTGTTTCTGGAGTTGCTAGTTACAACGTTATTGTAAGACAGTTGTGATATTAAGTAGAAAGTGCATGATTAAAACCTGTGTGGATGATTTGTAGTTTTCAGACTTATACATAACACACCATATGTGGTTTTCCTAAACTTATTGTTGACTTTGGCTGTGTAACTAATGCCAAGGCCAGTTGGGGCAAATCTGATATTGTTCCCATTTCTGTGGCATAACTTTTTTTTTTTTCCTAACTGAAATTGTAGATGTTCCTAATGGAATTAAACACAGCACATTAGGATGTCTAATAAACTAAATAATTTGCTTAAATCCAATTTGCATACTATCCTACTTACTGTAGAAGGAGTATTCAGCATGCTGGATATTGGCATTGCTCTATGAAGGAAAGGTTAATGCCATAAAAATTGTGTCCTAAGGTGATTGTATCTTTTTAGCAACTGCCTACTCCATTTCCCAAAGGTTAATGTTTGTGTCAACTTACTGAGAATCTGATTCTGCAGCCCTTATGTTCTGTTCTCAGATCTCCTCCTGATTTTAATTTTTCTAAATCAACAGAATTCTTATGGGGGAAAAAGACCAAACACTACTACTATTTTAATGCCTCTCTTTCTGAGGCAGTTGTACTTATTTACGGCTTTATCACACAGCAGTCAGTTCAAAGTAAATGAGCCTTATATACTTCAAAGAATGAAGTTCCTGGCAATGTGATGAGTGTAAAAACAGCATGATGCTTTAAGGCTATAGGAGTAAAGTCACTATGTGGTCATAAGAGATACTGATCTTAGTTCTGGCAGGTATCAATTAATCCTCTCTCAAAATGAATCCTGAAGATATTTTATACTCCTTGATTCTGTCCCAGTGTTGTGGTCGCCTTATCCCTCTACCATCTGCCAGGCCTATGAAGAGCTAGGCTGCCTGTGCAGAATAGAGCTCTCTTCACATTGTTCTGCTTTCACATCAATGTACTTGCTGCCTGCATGAGCTGTTGAGCTGCTACCTTTTAATCCTTTCGCTCTGGCAGGAGCCTACAGAATCCCCCACTTACTGCATTTTCCCACAAGAAACCTGTAATTTCAACTTCTGATGTTCTTACCAACTTTGTAAATGTACCCTTGTCCAAGTCTCTCTCTCCCCCCACCTCTTTTTTTATCGCTTTTTCCCACATGTTCACTTGCCACTTTTTTTCTTACAGTACAGTTGGTTGTCTGGAATTAAGCTGGCTAGCTAGATGAATAAGGAATCAAATGAGTAAGGACTTCCAAAAGCAGTGATCAAAGTAAAGACTTGTCTATTAACCAAACAAGCATATGTTTTGTTACATAATAATTTGATAGTATCCCCTATTATATCTCCTAATTATATCTGTTACATCAATGATATTCATATTTGAATCTAATGAATTTCTTACCCGTTAGCCTAACAATAGGTTGAACACTGAATACCTTTAAATGAGAAGCAATCTCAAGTAAGTTAACTTAGCAAAGAGCTTGAAAGCTTTGGCTATTAATAATTCATGGTACCTACAATAGCAACTTACCACAAAGGATCTTCAAAAGCTGGTTTATTTATTATTACTATGGCTCTTTACTTTTCCAACTGCTTCTTGCAGCTCAGATTTGTTTCTCAAAGCAGCAAAGGCTGTTGCTGTCTCTCAGAAGTTACTTTTCAACTGTTATTTCAAGTTATTTGCTTCCTTGTTGCCTCCCTGAGTCTCCTGCTAATGCTTGGCAGCATACATTTTGCCTGGAAGGTAATTATGATGAGAAATGATGAGCAAGTCAAAGGGGTAGCCTCTCATATTTTTTTAAGGACCAGTCCTGTAACAGGTTTTATGTAGCACCTTATTGGAGTATATATGTATATATATGTGTATAGGACTGTCCCTTGAGAAAGGGGAAAATTAAGAGGTGTCTTTGTTGCTACCAGCATAGGTAAGTGGATGGGCAGTTTCATTTTGTACCAATTCACCAATTTAGAGGAACTATAATTTTATTTTTAGATATGAATTACAATAATCAAGTGAATCACCATTAGAATGGATTGTAAGCAGTAAGACTAAAATCAAATGCAAATCTATGGGTCAGGGTAAATCAGAAGTAATTCACAGAATCACAGAAAAAAATTAGGTTTGAGAGGATTCCTGGTGGCCCTGTAATCCACCCATGCATTCAGAGCAGGGCTCACTTCAATTTTAGGTTCCTCAGAGACTTGTCAGTAGTGTTTTGAATTTCTCCAAGGATGGAGACACCTTGATAGAAGGAAAGTATCTGAATAGTGATGGATGGAAATGAATGCGTCCTGCAACAACTGTTTTGTAGGAATCCAGCCATTTGGATAAATGCACTTGCTGCCTTCATTGTGAGCAGTCCTAATGCCTTTGTCTTTTTAGTTCTGCTATGGGCTTAGCCTTGCAGCCAGGAGTAGTGTAGAGATGGTGTTCTACAGAAGGTGGGGGCTTCTCAAAGTGCAGAAGTCTGTCCTGCAGCAAGCATGAAAAATGTGGCTTTGTTAAGCAAACCAGTGGAGGAAATTCCTTTGAGATATGTCCTCACTGGCCTGGCAATGTCATTCAGGATACTATCACAGGGCTATATGAGTGCTTTGTGTCTTTGTAGTTGACTGGTTTGTCACTAGACTTTAAGTTTTCCTCTTTCATGAGTTTTCTGTCTTCACTGCATGCTCATGAACGAGCTACAAAAGGAAGCACATCTTTCAGAGAAAGGCTGTGTGTGAAAATATGGATGTAAAATGAGTGTCCTGGTGTGGAATGGAAGCATGTGATACCAGTGTTTCCTGTAGCTCTGTGGATTGTGATTGCTGAGAGCTACACCAGGGTACTGGGTTCTGGGTGAAGAGTATTATGATTTGACTTAAAATATTTGTAATATTTAAAACTTTCAAAGTAATCTAAGAAAATCATTGACTCTATTTGTAGCTTTCTTGAACAGTTACCTGATAGCAATGACTAGTGTCTGTAAATCTGTTCAGTAAATTCTGTGGGGTTGTTTTTTTCCTTTTTCTCCATTGAACCACTAGTATCCTGAACTTTCTATGCTTTGCATCTTAGTTTTATGAAGTAATGAATAATATCCAACTTGGGAATGGGATTTCAGGTGTAATGATAACAAGAAATGTCTGATATAATTTGTAAGAACATAAGTAGTTCTACTCTACAACTGTGTGTGAGCTTATCCAGCAGAAACTGTTACAGAGGATGTGTTGGACTTCTGCCAGGATGAGCTACATACATTAAACGATAACTAGAGCTGGAGGTATGCACTGATTATTGTGCATAATTTATGATATTAGCCTATTTGTCTTTCCCTTTTGAGAGAAAGTAAGTGGGTTAATTTAATCTTATATACTGACTTGTGCTTGAAAATATCTTTGGAACCTTTTATACCTTACCTGTTCACAATGCAAATGTTAAGGGCCGAGCTTGGCTATAGAGGGAGATAACTCTGCAAGTTTCACTATGCAGCTGCCCCTGAATTAAGGAATCCTGAGTCTTGGAAGGAAGACCTCACAATTCTGTGCAGAGTCCCATGCCAAAGTGATAGGTAATTTCTTTTACACATTTTTGGATGGTTTTACATTTCTCCTCCTCAGTATCTCAGAATATTTTATTCCTCAGTCATGGAATTAGCAAAAGATAATGATGGCAAGTGTGCAGAGCTAAAAATTAGTCACGCTTCTGTTTAAATGTGGAATTAATAAATTAAATGGTGCATTCATTCAGGTAGAGACCAGGCTATAAAACATCAACCCTGCAAGCAGAGAGGGCATGATTTTTCCAACGTTTTCCTGCAAATGAACAAGGTCTCTTTCAGTTAAAACAGAAGTTTGTCTCCATCTCTCTGGTAACTTTTTCACAGATCTTTGAGCAATATGTTTACACAGTATGTATAAAAGCACTGGGGACTGATAGAATGCAATTCCTATGGGCAGCTAAGCTGTGGGTGAGAGCAAAAGTGACCACAGAAAGGTGGCTGGGTGGGCTGGCAATTTTCTTCTTTCATACTTCTTTGTTTTCAGATTGATCAAAGTTTTATACTTACAATGTAGGATCTTGAGGAGTGAGCAAACATTTACTTTAAACATAACCCCTTAATAGCTGTACAGAATATTTAGCCAATAAATTGTATTAATTAGTGTATTTATAATAAAAAAGGTACAAAAAAGAAAACAACGCATCAAACTGCCATATTCAAATGAGTGAAATTGATTCAGTAATATGCAAAGGGAGTTTTAGGATTGGTCTGTAAAACCTTCAGGCATTGTACAAATGTCTGAACTCATTTTGGATTCTGTACAAAATGGGCTGTACAGATACAGTGGAACTGCACAAGGCAGGTCTGTGTAAGTATGGGGTTTTTTCCACTTGATTGCTGCACCTTGAATAGGCTTGTGCTCTGTTTATGACAGCTACTGTTCAATAATTTGCTGCCTCAATCTTCCAAGTTATTGTTGATTACCTCAGAAAGGGGTTTTCTTTCATCAACAGAAATTATAATAATGATATTCTGGGTAAATGAGATGAGGAAGTTTATTTAAAAACCCTGAGGCTATGCCTGTGATTTTCATCGAACCAACTATGCCAAAGATTGCCAAGTTTACAGTCAGTTTTTATAACATTTAATAATTGCAGTTACTGAAAATGTGTCTACCAAAGAAGATAACATCATAGCTGTGGTAATAATTTTCTAATTGGTAGGTTTTTTTCCTAAGTTTATCTTAGGTAAGATTAAATAGTCATTATTTGAGCTTTCAAATATCAGTGTTTAATTTCATGTCACATTGACAAAACTGTGTTCTGTGTTTTTTATTTTGACAGTATGGTGGTAGATATGCTAATACAGGCTTTAGTTTTCAAGATATACAGGCATTAGGTACATGGCATCCCAAATTTCTGTTTTAACCTATGAAGAACTTGCATGCAATTATACTGTATTTGAAGATAGCAAGCAGTTTTAAGATGATTAATTACCTTATTGATATAAACACTGACTAGGCAACTAATGTGCTGTAACTGTTACTCATTATATCAAACTCAATCATTTCATTGTTGCCTTGTCCTCCTCCTCATTTGTTTCATCTCTATCTGCTCACTTACTCATATTACTTGCACTGTGTTGTACGAGGTGCCCAAGTTTACTGGGGCAAAATGTTGTCTTCTATGGAAGTAGGGTCTAGCTCGACATAATACTGAAATACAAATGCAATATTAATGCTTATACTGCTACTAATTTGACTTCTTTTCTCCCTGTGACTCTTAAAAAGCGTAATTCCTCTTTTGGAGCTAGGTTAGCTATATGCAAGTGAAAGTTAAGAGTGAAATCGATCACATCTCATTAGAGCCCTTTAAAAGAAGGATGCTAGTCCAAGCTAGTCATCAAAGCTTGTTTCATTACTGTTGCAGTGGTATCATCAGAGGCAGGTATTTCTTAGGATAGAATGAATGACATTTTCAGAGAATGATTCATCTTGCCCTAATGTAGTAGGGATTAGTCAGCTACTGGAGTTGTCTCTCTCAGTGAACTACACACTAAGACCATATGAAAAGCTTAGATTTGATGCCTGACTTGTTTGAATCATACTGGAAGTGTTCTGGGCAAGCCCCCATTTCTGATTCTCTGCTGTGCTCCAACTGTTAAAATATTATTTTTTCTCTTGCATTATGATTGTCCAAGCATAAATTTTAGCAGTAAATGCCCCAGGCTTTGGCTTTAGGACTTAAATCACCGCATATCATTAAACAGTTTAAGTAAACAATTAAAATGTCCTTTTAGTTATCTCTTAACAATATCTGTTATTAAATGCAGAGGAAGAGACCATTGTATATTGATATAGAGTAAAGCTTGTGTCAAATAACTATTATACAATGTTCTTCTAAAGCGTGTATGCAAGTAAATCTCTCTCCTGCTGTTTGCAAATTAGGGGGCTTTTCCTGACTTTCTTCCTGGATAAAGCCAGGAGGTCTCTAAAGATTTTAGTTCACTGTGTCTCTTCCTTGCTGCTATACCATCAGCACAGATGGAATATCCCCTTCAGAAAGGCTTGGGTTAGTGTTGTAGTGTGGAGATGTAGCAGGGAAACAGCCATGGGGTTGCCAGCTACTGTCACTCTGATAAAGCATGAAAGAGGTAACCAGGTAAAAACAGTGGGATGATTTGATATAAATTGTTATTTTCTTTCCATTGAGAAAGCTTTGTTGGGTTGGCTTTGTTTCTTTACGGCCTTTTGCTACAGCAATGTTTTATAACTAGAAAATACTGTAAAGAGTGGTGAAGTAAGTACATGAAAGTTTAATGAATTTAGTTTGGAATTGGAAATATCTCCCTGTAATGAAGGCCATGATTTCAAAGTATTGCAAACCAGCGCAGCTAAGGTGTCCCTTTGTCTGCCCTGCTCTATGTTGTATCTCTTGAGCTGGTACTCCACTTAAAATTAGGTAGCAAATGAGAAGAACAAGATAAATCTATGAGGACTATCAGGGAACTCCTGCTCTGAGGCCAGTGGTACTGTTCCCAAGAAAGTTAGTTTCGAAAACAGTCTGTCACCTGAGTTTCAACTGACAATTTTACCAATAGCCTTCTGAAGCAAAAATTGTTGGTTCTGGGCTCTTCTCTGCCATTCTGTTGTCATTATATATCACTCAAATCAATCAGCAGGGGCTACTGTGATTGCAGAATATATTTAGCTGGTTGTATTAGTCACTGGGGGTTGTGTTCTTGTGTTTCTATTTGATTTAATCCATGTTTGCATCCTCAAGTGTGCAGCCAATAAACATCAGGTTATAAACATCATTATAATAAAAAGTATAGCTCTGGTTTTACTTAATCAGTTAACTGCATATTCATGAAGGCAAGCCACTGGTGCACAGGCCGTGCTTATGCAGTGTGTCTGCAACAATGGGAATCTGTTTACGAGTATTAAAGTAAAGCCATATTCAGTATTGTTGCCTTCTTGCTTTTGTAATATTCTAAATATCATATGGAGCTTGGGCCTGCCTTACCTACGCATTCCTGAGCATTTTTACCCCTCGTTATGATACCAAATAGTAGTCTGCATAGTGCATCAGCCAATTTCTATGGAGAGAACTGTAGCAAGCATCAAATGCATACATGTTTTTCAACTGGTGCAAATCAGACAGAAGCTAATCCAGGTTTTAACTTAATCAGCTGTAAGAAAACAAGTCTTTCAGTCTTGTTCTAGGGAAAAAAAAATCTTCAAAATGGGAGAAGAGAAAGAAGGGGTTGAAAAAGGTTGACAGTGTCAGAGCAGTGCTTACCTGTATAAAAAGAAATACACAGTTCATAATTATTTTCAGAAACAGTCATACATTTACAGAGCTTTCAAAGAAAAAAAAATCACTGAAATTTTAATACACCTTCTGCTTTAGTAGATGACCAGATGCCAAAAAACTTTAAATATCACTATCATTAGTGATATTTAGTTGAGCCCCTTGCTGTTCAGTAAGGTGACCTGACTACTTTTCTCACCTAATGATCTTTACTCTGAAAACTGGAGGTATGGTAAAAGGGAATAATTAATTCTCTTAATTCCTCAGTGAAGCATCAAGTTGACAAACAGTCAATTTGCCTATGTAGCACCATTTATGAATGAAAAACAGAGCCTGACATTTTCATATTTTAGTTTTTTCAGCAGTGACCTGAGTTCATTCAGAACACTCTGAGCTGACTCTGAGTTGAGTACCAATGAAGCTGACTTGAAAATGCCTCTTTGACTTAAATCCTGTATTCTCTGGTTTGTAACTCTATTAAATGGCCAGTCTGCCATAGAAGTTGGCTTATAATAGCAAAATGCAGGAGTATTTTATTAGCTGGATAGTGGAAAAAGGTTAATTTCCCCCAATACCAAAGAAATATGCCACTGGTGTTTCTCTGGGGCATCCATTCAGACAGAACTGAAGAGCTGAGCCTAGTGCTTATTGCAGCCCTGCTCTTGACTTTGAATCGGGCCTTATATCCTAATAATGGGGGTATTTGTATGCAATCTCCAGGGTGAAATTAAGATTTTTAGGTGTTTGATAATGGCTATTGGACTGCACTAAAGAAATGGGGAAAATAAACTCTGTGCTAGGCAGAAATCACCACAAGATGTCTCATATCTCACTACATATTTTTCACATAGGAATCCAGCTAAGTCTGGTGAGTGCAATGTGAATTACATGATTTAGATCCTTCTGTGGAGTATGTTAAGAACACATAAAAATAGACTGGATGTGGAATCCAGGCATGAAGAGCATGTTCTTCAAGGGCTGGTTAAAAATAAATGCATGAAGACTAGCATCTCTGAATATGAACAAAATTCTTCAGAAAAGGAATGGTTACAGCCAAAGTGTAGCACTAGAATGATTACATGTTATGAAACAGGGCAATCACATCTCATTTGTTGTTGCTAACAGCCTTTACTCGCTAAGCCAAGAGGAATCTCAGGCTCAGGTGTCCCTTGCAAGGCCGTTTCTTGGCCATATAACATTTTAGGGTGAAGGAGGACTACCTTTAAACAACTTTTTATCTATTTATCTGTTGGCTTTAGGAATCCAGACTCGAGCCCGCACAGGGGTGAATCTGTACAAACATTAGACACAGTTGTCGCTCCTTAAGTGAATGTGTATGTGTATTTAAAGTGGAACTCTGTGTACATGTATGTGTGATTTCTCCCAGCGCTGGAGCAGACACTCCTCTTTACTCTGGGCTGTTGCTCAGGCGAGGACGGCTTCGTGTTTAGCTACCCGTGGTCTTTATAGCTGTTAAATGAAAGCCTTAAACGTTAATTGCTTTAATAGCCATCCATGTACAGAAGAGCGTGTTTCCATTCCGAGGC
>VYZX01029761.1:30410-56599 GCA_013401335.1 Brachypteracias leptosomus
GGCTCCGCAGTGCCCGGCGCTTCCCGGCTGCTCCGTGCGGGGGCGGGGCGGCGGCAGCTGTGGGAGCTGCCCTGCCTGTGTAGGTGTGCGTGCTAGGGTACGGAGAGGGACCGCGGGGCCCGCTGCACCGCAGGAGGCGGGGAGGGTTCACTTACTAATCAGGGTCGCGGGGCAGGGGCAGCTTCGTCCCCGGTGCGGAGTCTCCCCCCACCAGGGCCAGGGTCCGGCACGGCGGCTGCTCCCCGGGCGGGGCGGGGCGAAGCCGCCCCCTTCNGATCCCGGCGGGAGCGGGGTGGGCCCAGCGGGCGGGGACCCTCCGTGCTCCCGGTGAGGCAGCCAAGCCCCGAGGGCTTCGGCGGGCAGCGCTGCGGGCCCGGCCCCGGCCCCTTCCCCAGCCGCTGTCCACCCTGTGCCTCTGAAGTTTATTTTTAGCACGATTTACGTAACTGCCGGTGCCTCTATTGCCAGACCCGTTCGGCTCCTTATGGTGAAAACACTCTTTTCTTTCTCGAAACGTGTGTGGGTTGCAGGTAGATGGGCAACCTGAGGGAAACCCGTTTGTTGGCAACTTACTGATATTTTA
Source organism: Brachypteracias leptosomus (assembly GCA_013401335.1). Taxonomy (NCBI): domain Eukaryota; kingdom Metazoa; phylum Chordata; class Aves; order Coraciiformes; family Brachypteraciidae; genus Brachypteracias; species Brachypteracias leptosomus. The sequence goes on from VYZX01029761.1 coordinate 30,994, forward strand.
CACGGTACTAATTACAAAGCCCCTCTGTGAATATTGTTTTTTTTTTTTTTTGAAAGTAAACGTATGTGCAAGGAACAGGGGGCAGTTCTGCTTGATTGTCTCCGCATGTCACAGTTACTGATGTGTGTGCAAACTAAACCTGCGTGTCTCTAATTGAAATGATCTTCTGTCATTCAGGTTTAAATAGGTTTATCTAAAATGAGATTTATTTCATTGATTTGCTTTGGAGTTTTGAGAAAACTCCAAGAGGGAAAAGCAGTGAGTTGTCTTCCCTTCAAGTTGTTGAATATACTGTTTGTGTTGTCTGATAATGAGGGCGTTAGCATCATTTAATAATCCCTGACCATACTGTGGAGCAAAGACTGAGCGTGAAAGAGATGGGAGAATTTAACCATTGGGGATGGGTTATATATAGACTCATCAGGTGCATGCACAGCTATGCCTACAGAAACTCCTTATAAAGAGTTTATTTTAATCAGCTGTAAGCATTAGAATAAAATAAAAATACACAATAAGGTCTCTTAAGATAGTAATTATTAGTTTCACAGATGAAGGCCTTTTCAGGAAAATGTAAAAAAATATGGTGAGAGATTCATCAAGTGTCACTATGGTAATCCCAGACACAATTCCCTTCTGCATTGTAGCACAATGAGGTTTCAGATGGTATCCAACCTAAGACTTCATGGTGAGGCTCAGTCTTAGTGTTTGAGACTTTGGGGTTTTTTTTAGGATTTAAACTATATCTTTTGACAAAGCATGTTATGTAGACTTTCGGTTTCATTTTCCTACTTATTTTAACATCAATTAGTTGGCTATTATATTTACCTGTTTGCTCTTTTGAACTCCCAAATGCCATTGAGATTTTAAAGGGGTTTTTTTGTTGGTAATGTTTTTCAGTTTGCATGTGATGTTTGTTTTGATTTTAATTCTATTTCTTTTGTTTGGCTCAGGAATTTATAAAGATTATGTCGGATGTCCACAATGAGCATCTTTTTCCTAATATGTGTCTGCAAAATGGATTGGTAGTTTCCATTCATTTCCTGGTGCTAGATGATTACGTCAGAGAAATCACCATGACATTTTGTGTTGGCAGTCTTGTAATTAATCTTTCTAAAAAGCTAATAATAGAATTTAGTGATATTTAACCATGCTTTCTCTCTCAGTCACCAATCTCTTGGGAGAATGACATGCATTGGGAGGTCAGGGCATGGAAAAACTCTGTTGCAGGTGCCTGTGTTACACTTCTTTTTTTTAAATTCTATTATTTTTTTTTTTTTAATGGAGAATTCAGCCCCTGGGAATTTCATTACTTCAGGGGCATTAAATCTAGTTATTAACATTGTTAAATAAAGGCAACGTTTTTCAGGCTTCAGAAAGAATTCTGTTCTGATTCTTGCTGGGCAATCCTCCTGGACTTAGTGTTTACGTGGGATAGTTGTGCAGAATATGGACATTGCCCTTGCTTGTTCTTTTCATTGAAAGAAGTGGGAAAGGTAAGATTTCTTCAGCAAGGCAACTTATATGCTTTTAGCAGTAGTTAAACTCTCTTCCAGAGATTTCAGAAATAAATTAGATTCTCTATTTCATTTGTTTCTTGTCCTTGACAGTTTGAACATAGATGTTTCGTATAAATTTTTTTTTCTATAAATGAAATATAAAAATGAATCATGTAACAAAACCATATTTGTGCCTGTAAAGATACAAACAGACCAGTGATAGAAATGGATTTCTGTGGATGAAATTATAATACTTTTTTTTTTTTTTTTTTAAATCACTCTTGTCACAGAATACAGTTTACTAAATGCTGTGATTTGTAAGAGTTTTTTTAAAAAAGTCTCTTTTTTTTTTTCCTGTTAGTTTGGTCAGGAAGCGAATTCTGTTTTCTGGACTTTCGAGATAGAGCAACAAAGAGTCTTTACCTTAGTGTTCAGGGCAAGTGGGGTTTTTTGAGGGATGTGGCTTGTTAAATTGGAGCCATAGAGTGCTTCAAGGTAACCCAGGTTTTTTTAATGTGACTCAATCAATGCCTCCATAATGCTGAGTTTTAATAAAGTTGCACTAAAATCAAAGAATAAATGAGTTTTCTTGGTGACTTTCCTCTTTCCATATGCCTGCTATTAAAAACCTGAGAAAGTACCAGTAGCTGGATCTGTCTTGATGAACATCTCATCAGCAATGGTTGTCTTGCTGCTGTGAGACTGTTGCATGACTGCTTGTCCAGGACTCCTGTGCCACATTAAAGCAGCAGTAGCAGATCTGAGCGTCAAGCCATGTGGAAGGGGTGAGTGTGTGGTCACAGAGCAGAAACATGCATGTGCTGAGACATAATGAGCTGGGTCTTTTGACAGATATGTACCTGTGAGCACTATGTTACTCCTGGAAACTTTCAGGTTGGTCTTTAAAATGCCACTTCCTGGTAGCATCCGCAGGTGGTCTGATATGGGAAGGGGAAACCATGACTGAAAGAAGGGGATTTTGTACTCTTGCACTTGGAGCTTACTGGGTTTGTATATCTACAGTCTTTGGCCAAGTACTTATGAAGTATTAACTAAGCATTTTGTCACTCCTGAATTGGTCAGGTAGTTGGACTAGGTGATCGTTGTAGACCCCTTCTAACTGAAATAGTCTATTCTGCAATATCTCCGAGGTCACGTAGGAGCTAGTAAGAAGTCAAATTATTGTGCTATTCACTTCAACAGTAATCAGTTTATTGTCCACTAATAGATATATCTACTGAAGTCCTGACAGCTTCAGAGTTGCTCAGAGAAATTGTGGATGCCTGCTCCCTGGAAGTGTTCAGGTTGGATGTGGCTTTGAGCAACTTGATCTAGTGGAAGGTGTCCCTGCCTATGGAAGGGGGAGGTTGGAACTGGAGGATCTTTAAGGTTCCTTCCAATACAAACTGTTCTATGATTCACAGGTATAACAACAATTGTAAGAAACCCGTAGAGGAATCTAGCAGCCCTTCTGTGGTATGAGAAGAGCTTCTTCCTTTCCCTTTTTCCAGTCGGTTTCCCAGCTTTTATGCAGGTTCTATCAAATGAAGCAGGTTACATTACCACGTTGGTTTTCTTCATTCTGTTACATTGTTTCTAAAGGGTTTATGCACTGTTCCTTATCTGTTAAATCTGTGGTTTATGACTTCTTCCACTGGAGAATTTTGAGGGCCCAAATGTTTTGGGGTTTTTTTTGTTGTTATAAAAGGCTGAAAACAGCTGCAACTTAACATGTAACAAAATGTGTGGTCCATTCCAGTGTTAGACTGTTACTTGTGGAAGATCTTCCGAGTCATACCTTTAGGCACAGGTAAATAATGCCTTGAGTGAGTAGAGTGTTTGCGTAAGGAGCAATAGGCAGACTAACAGTAAAATGTTCCACAAAATGTGGATGAGGTGGAGATTGCCATCAGAAGAATGTAAAAACCCTAAATACAAGATTCTGTGATGGAAGAATGAGACTCTCACAGAGGCAGTGCACCTGTGGGCTCCCTTCCTCCCATTTGTCTTTGTGACTCAGGATTGAAAGAGTACTGCTTGCTCTGCGCTTCTGTCTTTTTACTGTCCGTGGCACTAATATGCAGAAATCTCTGGTATACTGAGGAACTCTCAACACACTTTTTCTGTTTTCTTTAATTTTTATCTTGAAATGAAATGTGAAGGTAACAAGGAATACACTCTTGATTTGAGTCTATTCAAATATGTAACAAGCATAAAAGTGCTAGTAGAGAGCTCAGTGCTATTTAAGCCATTTCCCAAAGTGCCAGTTCTTGCACAGTGGGCTGGTTGCTTTTTTAGACTTGTTATGACAGATGTAGCTTGGGAAATATACGTCAGTCTAATCCTTCAGCTTCAAGTAGAAATGATTTGTAGAACTGTGAGGCTAATTTCTCATGTTTTCAGAATCTATAGAGTGATCAGTTCTGCATTATTTCTTCTTAGTAGAGCTTAATAATTTAGACCTCTCCAAAATACTATTAATTGCCTTAAAGGATTCTTTTAATAAGTCTGCATGCTAATATGAATTACTTAAAATGTCAAAACTGTTTACCAATAATTGGTATAAATTCAAAGTATTGGACCTAAGATGGATGCTGACTGTTGTATAAAAGCCAGGAGGAGATAATGACACACTTTCATTAAGATGTTGTAAGCAGTTTTATTATGCACATGTTGTTCGTTTTTATTTCCAAGTAACAAGCGGATGATTACAGTGCTTATTCATAAAATATACACTGTTCTATTTGCCTTGATGAATTTCTAGCATATCATATTTTCTCTGTAAACCAATTAAAGACCATTTAGTTCTAGGCTAATCCTATTAATATCATCATTAAAAAAATATCTGCCATTCAGACATGAAGTATGGCATTCTGTTTTATTTTTTTTAGTACACTGGATGAATCTTTAAATTGGCACATCCCAAAGAAGGAATGGATGTACAAAATTGTGCAATTTGCCTTCAGCTTAGCTTTAATCCCCTTCTTTCTGATCATTTGAGAAAGGAATCTTTAAACCTGACAAAAAAAAGACTGCAAAGGGAGACATGCAACATTATTGTTCATGTATCGCATTTACTGTATCCTGATGCTTTGAGGAAAGCCAAGATCATTCTGTGTATAATGAGAAAGGGAAGGTACCTTTTAAAGGATCAGCACAGATTTCATAAGTTTCTATTTCTTTCTTAGTGTCTTTGCTGATCTCTTAATAGTTCTAGGTCTGAGTAGCTCAAGAGTAGCTGAAGAATATGCAGAAACTTGAAGGAGATGGACCGCGTTTTTCCAGCGCATAGATCTGGCTGATCTGGTGATTGGACATGCTCCTATCTCACCCTTCCTCTTGAACCTACTAGTCCCTATTTTCCTTCTGGCACCTATGATTCCATGTGCTGTGGCATCAGGGGATGATCAGATTTTATCAGGCTGTTTTCAAAATGCTGTTGTCAGAGTAGCTTTTAGTTAACCTGTAGTTCACTGAATCTATTCTACTCTGAAGTAACTTAGTGCTGTACTTGAAAAAGGGTGCTAGATTGTGATCCATTTCTAGGATATCAAAATATTCTGTTTCCTGTAACTTAAGGAAAAACACAATATAAAGTTAAAGTTCTGAAGAAGAAATATTTCTGGAAAGGTCCTCTGTCAATTTGCTCTGCCAGGAATATGTAAATCTACCTCATACCTGAGAACTCTAGATGCTTTTCTTTCCTGACCTTGGAAAAAAGCACATTCACAAATGTTTCTTACATCTGTTTTAGGCTGATTATTTTTCTACTTTGTGGCTAGCACCAAGTCACTTGAGCTTCTATGGGCACTTTGATACTTTTGGAAAATACTGAAGTACAGGGCCAGAATCAAACAGACTTTTCTCCTGTTCTACCACTCAAAGTAGAAGTGGCCTCTGTGCATTCTGAAGGAGACTAAGATCTTTTATCACTTCTGCTAGAAAGAAATCAAGGAAACTTGATAAATAATGTAAGGATGCACAGCTGTCAGCAATTCTGTGTTACGGGGCAAAAAACTCTAAGAATACATAGGGAGGTATTCAAGTGTTCATTTTCCATGTACATCTTCTAGAGCAAGTTAGAGGAATCACCCAGCAATTCCATCTGTCCTGGTGTTTTTTTGGGAGCAATAAGCTTTTTTGCTAGGTAGTTTGCTACAGTATTTGAACATCCCCAAGTAATGTTTTTGAAATTACAATGGTAATGCAACAGAAGATTAGAAATGTGCATCCGGACTCCTCTAAGTAGGCTAAACTTAGCCTCTGAAATCAAATAGAATTGGTTTTGCTTGTATGAGAAAGTCTCTTTAGCTTCTTGATATATGACCTGTTTGAATAGTCCTGGAATATCTTTGATTAGCTAAAGCTTATTTTTATGTGCTTTTCTTGTTGGCACATTTGACAGCTGTTAAGATTTTTACATGAAGAAGGAACTGCCAAAATACTTTGTTTACTCTGTGATCATGTTGTTCTTGAAGGGCCCATTTGGTCTCTGTTTTCATAGTTCTGTTTCAACCTCTTGTTTCAACCTACAGCTTCTTTTCATAGTTTTCTTCTTCCATTCTCACATTTTTTGGCTGGGAGAAGGGGGAAGAAAAAGACATGTAAAACTTGCTGCTTATTGGTTTTTTTTTTTAGTGTGCAAGTGCTGGAGACTTCAGAAAGCCACTTTTTTGGAAGGGAGGAATGCCAGCGGGAGATGTTAAAGCTAAAGGACAATTGATATCAATTTATATGCTTTTCCTTTGTGAAGGGATAATTGGATTACAACTTTACTTAAGAATAAAAAATAAATCACACTGTTAAGGTCTGCAGTAACTTTGTGTACCAGATGTCAGTATTGGCCTGTTGGGACACACAGCAAGACAAATACATGGTTTGATAACTCTGATGCTGTTTTTATCCCAGCATAAAACCGCTAATCCAACAGAGCTGTAACCCGGAGAAACAATAAATTCAAAACCATTGTGTATTTTCTTGGGAATTCTTCTTTATCTGTCTTGTGCCGTGATGTCTTACATGAACAGTGCCTGCAGAAGTTATATTTATACTTCTAATTGAATGTATAATTTCTGCTGTGCTTGCTATGCATACTATTTACAAACACTAACAATATCAAGGCCATATGCTTCATCCCTTGATGGGCTCTTTGGAAGTAAAGTGGCAAGCAGATGTGAACAAGGCAGGCAAGGTTCTGTTTGCACCAGCTGAATGCTTGCCTGTCCTATAAATGGTGCATTTATGTTTAAGTGTGAAATTGTTAATCCAACTAATCCTATGCGATTAGGGAATTTGTATGCATTGTTTGTAATCTAAAATAGTAGCTTGAAATAATAATCAGTTTCTTAACCAAACAGTTCTTGCTCATTGTATATCATGGAGAATTGAGGAGATTGGTATCCACATGATACATAATAAATGCCAGTCAAAGTAAAATTTTAAGTCACTTCAGCTGTGTTTTTCAGCCTTAAAAGCAGTGTGATGTTTAAAAAGCTTTGCAGTGCTCTCGCAGCATCTCTCAGATACCTTAAAGTGAGTGGTGGCCCAGTTTTCATCATAAATGGTTCTTAGCTGAGGTGTGGTACCTCATATATTGCCTTGCTAAGGTGGACATACCACATCTCCAGCACTTGGAAAACATCTACATGTGACATGCTGTTTTAATGAGGAATATCTATTGTAAACATGCTAATCCTTCATATTCACCCATAGTACAATGGCTATGATATTGGAGAGGGACTAGGAAAACAAAAATCATAACACTTGCTATCTCCTATCAGCAACCTGGCTTTGCTAAGATCACTTCTGTTCACCTGCAGGTCAGAATATATTTATTTTCTAGGTAAAGCACTAAGAAATCTGCAGTAGAAAAAATACTGTATATATTAAGATTATTATTTTTTTAAAAATCTACTATTAATCTAATAAATTGATCAGTACCATTTCAAAATTGACACTCAATCCTGGATGCCTTTTCCTGGAGGCGCCATAAAACAACCCTCTGCTTATACTGAGTGAAAACTCAGTAGGCTGTGGATTCCATCTCTAATCACCATTCCGGGTGCCATACACTGTTACTTCTAATTTTGCATGTATTGTATAAATGTATCATCATTAACTATTTTGTAATTATTATACATTATATAATTTTATGAAAATGTCACTAACCTTATATACTTAGCTATATTGCATTTAAAATGCGTTAATATGTTTTGAAGAATTTCTTCTTTACAAATAGTATTTTTCCTTCTCTGTAGATATTCTTGCCTCTCCCATGTAGGGTTAAGGAATATACACGAAGGCATTAATTCCTAAACTAGTTTTTTGTTTTCTAAAAAATGGTAATTAAAAAAGCTATGAAGAATAGAAACCAGCCCAACAGTATCTCTCTTCTGATTCTTTTTTAATTTCTCTACATAACATTTTGAAACACCCATTGTTTTAGGCTTGTAGGTTTATGCTGTCTCTAAAAGGGATCTGACTCATACTTTTTTTTTGGTCATTGAAACTCTGAATAATATTATGAGGACTTTCTTCAGTCAGCTTGTAGTTTGCCTTTTTATAAACCAAGTATTAAGTATTAGAATCAGTAAGTGGAGCTCAGCTTCCCAGTGTAGTTATTTTGGATAGTAATAGGGATTTCTGTGACCTGTCTATAGCAATTTAGGGCTCAGACAGGACTGAATTAATTCTGCTTAAAGATTTGTTAAGCATGGGTCAGCTGAGCTGCAGTAACCAACCATGCACAATGTGCAGCCTGTGGGAAGTATGAGGTGAAGTATTTGAGCATGACCGGCTTTTAATTAAGAGTCAGGCCAATACATGTTACCTTTTGTGATTTTAAAGTGATGCACTGTCTGTCCATAACATGGCTCTGCTGACAAGAGGGGACCTCATGGTCAAAGTGCTCCTGGCTGATGTCTGAAGTCTGACCTCCCCATTTTCAGAAGTGCATAGCTCTGTGCATAAGTTCATCTCTGTGCAGAACAACATGTGGATATGCCCGAGTTTCAGCAGATACTTAATAGTAGTTTGATTATACTTACATTGAACTTTGTTTCTCCACTGCTCAGTTTCTGCCTCTCCTGTTCCAATGGGGGAGTGTCCTTGGAACTCTTGGGTTGTATCTTGGCTCTGCCGTGAGGCCAGGATTGAGGTGCTGCCATTGTGCGTGCAAACTGCACAGATGTGAGTCTGAGTGTCTGAGGGGCCCAAGGAAAGCATGAAGAGTTTGTGCTGCATTGTACTGTAGGCCCCAACCATGCTCATGTGAATGGTGGTGAAGACAGTCAGGTGTCACAATGGTCCTCTTTGCTCTCTTTGCCAAGTGCTCATGCTTGTCTGAAGTCAGCACTTCAGTCACAGGGACTCTTTCTGGAGCATTTAGCAAAGGCAGATGAGGTTTGTATACACACTGACCTTGGGGCATGTAAGTCATTCATGGACATCTGCAGCTGGCAGAATGAATGTACAGAGCTGGGTTAAGAGCTCTATCAGGCTTTGCCTTGATAAAGGGATCTGGCCACCCAAGCAGGACGTGCATTTAGCCTCTACTGCCTAGCTGTCAAGTGGTAATTGTGAAAACAGGCTTCTCTGTAAAGCACTGGAAGATTTATGCATGAAAAGAATTAAAAGTGAGCTAGGTATGTACTAATTGTTAATTAATTTTCTTGGTATTGGTGGGGTCTGATCACATGCTTCAGTGCTACTTGAAATAGCAAAGCTCTCCTGAGATGGAATAGTGTATGTGAATGAGTGTGGTGCTGCTAGAATCTTTTTATGGAACCACATTCATTTTCGGAGTCCATATTGCAGTTTTACGCAGTATTTCTTTTTTTTATGAATTGATTGTGATTGTTGTGTGATTATAAGTAGAAAGAAATAATAAAGCAGAGACTACTTCTTTAAAAAACTCAGTATATTTACATATGCAAGTGTGTATGTGCAGTGTGCTTACAGAAAATTGTCATGTTTATGTGGTTGATTTATATCCAGTTTAGTTCACATGTGTTTTTAAACTTGAATACCAATGACAAAAAAAGTAATACCTGAAAGAATCAGTTCACCACACCAGAATACTAAAATGGTTAACATATCACTGAATGTGTGAAAGCACCTTCCAACACAACATACTTTGAGCTTCTCTAGTAATAACTTAAGTTGCTCAAATAGTGAGAAATTGCATCCAACAGTAATTAAAAACACAATATATGATCATACATTTATGTAACAAGTATGTATTTTATCTAATACCCCTTTATTGTCTTCACAGAGAAGACTAAATGCAAACTCTTAAAGTCTGCCTTGGAGACAGCCAATGTCAAAGCTTCATAAGATCTAAAATTTTTAAATAGACTTATTCATCCTTAAAACACTACCACTTGAGCTTTTTTGAAGAGGTTTGATAAAGCCAGCAATATATTTGCTACTATTATGCAGTTCTGTGCAAAGGATATAATCCTTGTTAAGGTAAACCATTATGGTCTGGTTTATGAGTGGAAGGAGATAGTCACATATTGAAGAAAAGTAGCTGGGCTTACTTTGACAAATAAACTTCACAATTAGTTTTCAGAATACCATTGCATGCCTAAAAGAGCTGTCTTTATGCTCTGCTGTCTTCACAGCAGAGTATACAATCTCTCCTCTGTCTTGTAGGCATTTCCTGTACTAGGAATTTTTTGCTAAAATTCCCCACTCTTGCTGCTCCTATTTCAGCTCATTGGCTGCTGTGCTAATGAGGGCACTTGGGACTTCCTCTTAATTCAAGCACTTCATTGTGTAAACTCCTGAACAGGGTCAGACAACATAGTGTTGCCAGCTGCACATCTGCAGCCATCTGGGTTTGTGGCAGGAGCAGTAAAATAGACATTGTGTATGTAGCAGAGTTGAAAGAGTGAGAAGAGTGGTGCAAATCATATTTGCAGAAAACCATAAAGTAAATGCCCCATATTTGATCTACAAGATATACAAAATCATTGTTGAAACAATCTTTCTGTATGTATATGTATCAAAGACAAATGGGATATGCTACTGCTACGCAGTGTTCTGTGAAAAAGCTTGCTGGCTAAATCACTACCTTTGCATTAAGAGAAGAAGTAAGTAATTATTAAAACTTCTGATGCTCATAAACAATCCTCTGCTCCCACTTCTATGCCTTCACTAAGATTCTGTATAAATGTAATTTCAGTATACTAATTTACTATAATAAGATTCTTAAGGAGAAATAGCTACACACTGTGAAATTACAGCTTTTAAGTCTGAGGAAAGAGATGCAGGTGAATGGTCACACGTTGTTTTGTGTCTGGGCTTACTAGTTGTTTGGGGCATACCTGGAAGAGTGACCTCTGATCTTTTTTTCTTTCTGACCCTTTCACACTGACCAGCATCTGTAGTGACTATTCTGGAAATAACATCATGGATCTGCCTGAAGCCAGTGAAGCTTCGTAAGTTAACTTTGGTAAAGTTTCATTCACTTTGACTATGTCACTGAAGTGTCAATACAAGTGCAGTCTCAAATTTCCTTTGAATGCTTTTATTTGGTTATTTGTTTCCTGGCTTTGAAGGGGACTAGAAGTGTGGATTAATAATGTCAGGCTTTGTTCCTCAATAGTTTTATCGCTGTTTTTATGCTGAACGTACATACTATGCACAAGTAACCTCAATGTGAGACGACTCAGAATAAAGTCATCATTCTAGATCAGATACTTTCCATGTAATGGCTTTTAAAGTGCTTTTAACTTTTTTAATGACATGTGGATCCTTTGCAGTAATGCTTACAATGTAAAGAAGAGGAAGAATGGCTTTAAGGTAGTAAACTCAGGAGTGGGCATTACAGTTTTGGACTTTTCTTTCTGATTTACGTGGCCTATTAAAGCTCTTTACTGAATATTTAGTACTACTCCTCTGTAAAATTGGCTTGGCTTTCTGGTTCTGTTATTTTCTTGGGATGGTATTTATAGCTAAGATCCATTTCTCCACTTTAACTGAAGTATTGCTCTTAATCTAGAGTGCCATAGGTTTTCACAACTAATCCAGCCCCTATTGAATTTAGTGGGGGTGTTACCTTTGATTTCAACTGGAAAAAGGTAACAGCCTTAATGTGTTTGATGATTTGGCGGTTATAATCTACCTAAGTTAATTGTAAAGGAGGAGATGCTTATACAGAGGCCATTATAATAGGAGTGGAGATACTTATCTGCTTTCAAAACAAGCTATTTTATTGTGTAGATAATTTTTAATAAACTGTAGAATTGCTTTATTGAGCTGACAAAATTTATCATTATGAATCAAACACTAATTGACAGTAACAAACATAAGTAAAAAACAATTATGTGTGTATGTTGTGCAGACTCCATATTTTGCCACAAAAATCCAGAAAACAATTCTTGTGGAATCCTGCAGGTATTGATCATATGTGTAGCCTGTTTTTTTCATAGTTATGAAACTATATATGAAAACACAAGGTACTTATACTGGTACAATATTTGGTTGTTTGGTTTCAGTTGTTTGATAATGATGGCAGTTCAGTGAATGTGGGTTTCCTTGAACTGATCTCAGGAGTGATGTATCTGCAAAATGTGGCTGGCCTTGATTAGAAGTGAGATAGAAGTAAGACAGTGTGAAAAGCAGGAAATTCAGATATTGTCCTTCCTCTTTGCCTCTGAGAACAGTTGGCTCCAGTCATATACTGACTATAAAACCACTACTTTGTGACCAGAATCTTTAAGAGATGCCTTTTATGTGATCAGTTTTTATTCAAAGAAGGATGAAAGAACGTTTATGTTGAATTTTGCAATTGAATGTTCATCCTGGGTAGAAAAGTGCAGTTGTGTATGTCAACTAAGGTTTAAAGCATAAAGTAACATTGCTATTGGAAATGATTGTTGGTATGGGTATCATAAGCACTGGTATTGTGCTCCTCAAGGAATAATGTTTTCAACATGCACAGAAGGGTTAAAAAACCAGTCTCCCTGAACAGGCAGAATAAAATTTTGTTTTCTTGGACAGGCAAGAAACAAAGGGCTTTACCTGCGGCGGGAGATCAATGGACAACACATACATGGACTAATGGAATCCAAGCATTGCCATTTATTTCTTGCAGACAGTCCTTTTTATCCCTAAGGTTACATACTGTGTACTTCATTTATTGGCTAAGCATATTACCAGCATACTGCCTATTGGTTAATAGCTTTTGCATACTTCTGCTCATGGTTAGGACAACATCCCTATCTTGTGGTTGCATGTTCGTCCTTGTACTTGTTTATCTCTCATTTTCCTAGGCACGGTTTCAAATCAACAAGGTCAAAAATATTATTGAGGCCTGCAGTCCAGCTGCAAACCTCCACATTTACCATAGACCATAAGGAACCACAGTCTTTTTCACATGTATCACTTGAAGTCCAATAGAAGATTTCCTTGATACAGCTGAGTGCAGAGCTGAACATGCTGTATAGAATTCATCTTCTAATAGGGAATATAAATGCTAGGGCTTTGAACATTTTGTTTCTACTTTGCAAATGTTATGGTATTTTAAAGGTTGAAGCGAAGTGCCTTAAAAAAAAAGAGTTGATATATAGTTATTTTTTGAAATCCTTAATGAAATAATTATATGTAACAACAACCCTTTTTAAGTATCACTTAGATCAGGAAATTAAAATTAGTTGGTCTCTGGTCATATTACAATGCATCTTCCTAATGAGGTGTGTTTGTAGAGTGAAGTGTGAAGCCCGGAAGCTTTGGATGACGCCATACTTATTTTTGTGAAAAGAAAATGAGAGCAACTTAAAACTTTTTTGATTCCCTATTATAAAAAATCTTAGCTGGAATATTTCAGCCTGAAGTATTATTTACCTATTGAAATGTAAATTGATACTTTTAGAAGGCAGTTTTGAGTTAATTCTTTTCTCTTCCCCTCACCATTTTTAGATCAAAATTACTATTTTTATTTTGTAGATGGTGATAAGTTTCTCTACATTTTTTATTTTTTTTTTTTCTAGCTTTTGAGTGATATTTTTTAAAAATTAGAAAAGCTTGTTACATGGGCTAGAGTTCTTACCAAAGTCTATCTACTACCTCTTGGATTGTGTTCACCAAGAATACTTGTCTCAGTACTATGAAAGTGAGCCAGCAGTTAGCTAGTTTTGGAGCCAACTGCAAGAGACTTGGTCCCCAGACTGCTGTGTTAGCATTGCTGAGCTTGTCCTAGTGTCCTGGCCATCTCTAATCCCCTGGAGAATAGCAGTGCAGAGCAGCTGGATACTCTTCATCTCACAGTGATACAAAAGGTTTAGTAGAGATGAGTAGGGGGTGTAATGCCAAGTGCTGTGGGTAAAGCGGGCTGAATGCAGAGTGAATGTTCCCATCCAGGTGGAGCCTCGCAGGGCTGGCGCACCCCATGAGGCTGCTTGCAGACCCTCTGCTTCTATTGTGGAGCATCAGATGCAGGCCATGCTGTCACATGCCAAGACTCTCCCCCGGCCCTCTGTGGTGGTGGCACAAGGCCCTTCTGTTAGTTACATTCAGAATAGCAGGGTCCTGGTAACTATTTCTGAAAATGATCTTTAATGTAACCAAACTTTGCTCCGGCATTGTGTGGTTCTAGCCCTGGTGACAGTTTGCTGCTGCGTGGAGGCTTTGCCTCTTGGGTAACACAGGCATGCTCTAGAGGAGATGCCATTTGCATACACAATCAATTGCTCAGGAAAAAAAAAAAGATGGGAGAAAAAAGAGGAAGCTGTTGGAGACACTGTACTTAAAAATATTTTTTATTTTTTATGTTATATGGTAAAGTAATAAATTAAGATAATTCACTGAATGATGAAGTTGTCCATGTCTATGTGATTTATGTGCTCATGGCACTCACTTGAAGCTCTCTGGTTATAAATGCTTGGTTATTATGTGCCTCTTGCTTTCAAATAGCAATGAAAACTTCATGAAGTGAGCAGCCTTTACCATTGTTGCTTACTGGCTGTGTACAGTGTATTACAGAGAGTGACACTGTAAAAGTTGGCCTGAGTAGAAAAACTTCCAGAGACTAAGTTTTAAGTTTCTGAAAGTAGCATTCCTTTATTGGCGCCAGGGCGAGTGGGGGATCACTCCTCTGAGAGATGCTTCTACCCCCCCCATCCCCCCGCGAACCATTTTCAACCCCTATTTAAAACCCTCAGATCCCTCCCATTCCCCGGATAATTAACATGAAAAGTGGTATCTTTTGGAAATCATTAAAATATTCAAGTGTTCCTTGCACTTGTGTAGTGGTGGTCGTTACTTCATTCTCCATCTCATGATTCTTCGTCCTTGTACCTGGCACTTGTTTATGAAAGTTGTTCCACTGTTCACAGGGCTGACTTAAATAAGGCTGATCTTGTTATGTCGGGTTCTTCCCAGACGACCTTGTCCCCCCTTATCCTGGAATGTCTTAGCAATTAACAGTTCTCAAAATTTACAGTTCAAAGGAATTACTTTCGCAGCTTAGGTCAAAGCAACAGTTTCCCTTATCTACTACCCAATGCCAGCTGCAGCTGTGAGCCTGAGAAAGTGAACAAACTGCAAACCAGGCCTCACTTATATTTAAGAGTTTAACTTATATTGAGAATTAAAAGAAAAGTTATAGCCTAACTATATTTATTTAAAAGGTCAGGTGAGCTGTCAAGAGCAGTAAAGAATATTTGTCCCTGTCAGGTGTAACATTACTGTTTAGTAGCATATAGCCATACTCTGCACTACAGAGAATTAAGTAAAACAGATAATATTTGACTATTTGATATATAATCATATACTGCTATTTTTCTTTTGTAAATGGCTGTGACCAAATATATACCAAGAGCTCTATTAAAATTTTGATACTTTTCTCAAAAAATGAAGAATACGTATTTTAAACAAAATTTACGGGAAGAAAAGGCTGAGTACTTTTTTTCCATGTCTTTCTCTAGAGAAGCAATTTTCACATCTTTTCTCTAGGCCTTCAGAACCTGCTATGCAGTATGGTTCTATATCCTCCATGCTGAATGCAAGGGGGCATATTTTGTAATTCATCTGTAGCAGACAGATTTATCTAGGATTTAGTTTTTCCATTTTCCTCAAAATTACTGGTCATTTTTTACTATAGAAAATGTACTTCTGTGAAAATCAACCAGAGCACTTAATGTCAGTTTAAGCAAGGAAGAAGCAATGAGAACAAGAGAAACACAAAGGAAATGGCCTCAAGGGAAAGCTCTGCATAATGAACTTGAAATTGCTGCTGCTGGAAATACTGTTGCTGCTTTTCCTGCCAGGGCTGTTGCCTCACAGCAATTTTAGCTTTAAGCAGAGAGTGGAGCTTATCTACAGCATCACTAAAGACCGAGGTTTATGCTGCTAGGTTTTCCAGGCTTGAGAGACCACTATGTTTTGTGGTATGTTGATGACATTTTTAAAGGAGAAATAGGCCAGAAATAGCCTGCGATCTTGCTAGAAGTTAAAAAGAAAAGATAAACAACAGGAATAACAAAGCTTATGGAAGCCATATCTCTAAAATAAGTCAACCCACACTTTTTAAGTGGGAACCCATGGATGAAACAAAGAGGAGTTGCCATACAACTTACATGATAACAATTAGCCTAGGAGATACAGAAATCATCCCCAAGATTTTGAGCTCCAGTTCCGAGCTTCCCTTCCTACCTGAAAAGAAAGTAAGAGGAAGTTCATTCTAGAGAGAAAAGCAGAGCTATGAACTGCCTGAGATGCTCATTCCCCAAAGGGACAATCCCTTGCCATGTTATTTCTTGAAGATGGTCTTACAGAGGCCTTGATTAAGGTTCAAGTCATGCCTAAATGTAAGAAATACAATGCATGAAAAGAGGTCAGAAGAGAAATTATAGTGCGCAGTATTGTCAGCTGTTGTTCTTAACTTGAGAATTTCAGAATGTGGATGAATACTTAGTGGTCTCTTTAATGCAGTAATTGCTTTTCAGTGTTACTCATCTATCTGAGCGGTTGCTGTAGCTACAGCATAAACCTGAGAATTGGTAGAAAGGGAATTGTGTATTCTATCATGTTCTCTGGTTCATATGGAATATTTAGTGAGCATCTGTATACTCTAAAGTAGGTGTTAGCTGGAAAGATAAATGAACAGCTACACAGAAATTTATTTCCTAATACCAAATAGAGATTATTAACCTTATATTTCAGGATTTATCTTGTTTAAATGCATTAATAAACCCTCATATACCTTGTCATTCAAATGAATGTTTAATTCTTACTTGAATCTTGGGGGTTTTATTGGAAGTTACATCATATACGAGAAGGTAGTCCATAAGATAAACCTCATTAGTATTTCAGAAGTGCAGATTTAAGGTCATTTATTTACATAGGTGCTGGCTGTGTAAATCATACCTGACACCAGGGGAAGTTTGTTTGAGTCAGTTTATTGGAAGATCAACAATGTCAGAGCTGCTCTAGCTCTAATATTTGGAATGAGTCAGGTTTGACATTTCAAGGTCAAAGAGAGCTCAGAATTTAGAATCAAGTTAAGAATATACTAGATGAATGATTTTGGGAAGGACAAATGAGATTTCTAAATTGACATGCAGTGCTAAAAGTAGGAACAGCTTGCCTGGATTCAGAAAAATGACTAATGTGGAAAAAAAAAGGAACTTATTTTGATAGAAGGAATCAGCAAAGGGAATGTGTGGTAAATGTTGTAAGTATCCTGTGCAGAAAGCAAGGAAAGGGATGGATATTGGGTAGTTGGCAATAAATGTATTGCTAGTACAAAAGCACCATGAAAATCAATCAGGTAATAAATTAATCAGGAGCTAAGAGATGAAACAAGAAATACTAATTTTAGATCTTGCTCTCCCAAACTCTGCTCCTGGCTGTTGAATGGGTTGTCACATCGCAGACAGGATCCAATTGCCATGGAGACGGTTACGAGAACTTTTCCTGTAATTTAGATTTTGCTGGATTAATACTTCTTTTCTATGCTTCCATAAAAAGAAAGTTATCTAAATGCTAGTTATGAAGTGTGTATTAATATGTAGGGTGGTTTTTGTATTCTTCCTATTACGCTTCATATTGTGAATCAGGACTAAGGGTCTTCCCTGTGTTGATAGAGAGAAGCCGTAGTAGAACAAGGATCTGACCACTGCCTGTCAGAACTTAGGCCAATGCATGTAGGATGATCATTCATGTCTTGCTTCTTATAACAGTTGTGTACCCTGCTTTTTTATATAAGGACTGTAAAAATTATTTATTTATATGTTCTTTAGAATGCTGGAGAGCCTGTATTGTTAGTCTCCAGGTCAAAATTGTTCTTTTCCTTATACTCTACATGCTGTAATTATATGTCAAAAGGTTTTCTCAGCCTTAGAGAAGGATGACCTCTGTTTTTAACAGCTGTTAAAAATATCTGTGAGCTAAGAACCTTAATGTTTCATTCTTCAGAATATCTGCATAGTGATCTAAAATACTATGACCCTGTTAGACAGAATAAGGTAAAAGATACTTCCAATATCTTCATTTTTTTCATTGCAAATTAAATTTCTATACCTGAACTTGTGTAGCTCTGTCCAAAAGTGTATGTTGTCAGAGCTTTCAGGTTCTCCATTGCAATCCTTCACTGCCAGTTCTGGAATATTCCAAAAACGGTTTGCCCCAAGACTTAACCAAGAAGTACACAAGTAATTTGGTTACGTTGTGTCATTGATTGACTGGTTGCAACTCACATAGGCAGTGGAAGAGGTAATGACCGTCCCTGTGCTAGGGGGAATACAGAAATTGTTCCTTCCTGGAATACACCAGGCATGCATTATGGTAGAGAGCAAGAGAGAGATTGTTCTCTTTTTCCTCTACCTGGTAGAGCTGATTATTGCCAGTGGTGCTGGAAGGGGAGGGAATTGCACTGGGAAACAGAATCTCTCCTGGGACTTACTGAGATTGAAAAAGATTTTCCTTCCCTTTCTCTAACATCAATAGGCTGATTGTTGAGATGAGCAGTGCTTGTGCTGAAGGATGGAGGATAGAGAATAGCTTTAGCTGAGCTGCAAGTGCAGAAAAATACAGAACCTGTATTTATTGCCAAATTCCAGAAGAATTCTATCAAAGTAAAGCTACAAAAGAATAGAGATTACTACCTGTTCTATTCAATGTCATATCCCACTCTGCTTCTGAGGGTAGAGCACTAGGCCTCATATAGCAAAAGTTTTGTCTTTAGCCGAGTTCTGCATCATTCTGACCCTTGCACCTATGTACCTACTCTAAGAGTATTTCCATTCAGCTAAGAACTTGAAGGCTGCTCCCTGCTATTCTTGGAGCAGAGGGTTTTCTTCATCTAGGTTACTATCAAAGACAGGGAATCTAAGAAAGAAAAATTTGTTGCCAGCAGCAAGGACCTAGATGCAGCTGATGTTCCTCACTTTGAGCAACTTGTCTTCTCCTTTCCTATAACTGAATGAGCAGTTCACCCATTTGCTGACCCCAGCTTCCCTACCATCCAAAAAGAAGAACCAGTGCTCCTAGATCGGCAGATTCAGAGACTCTGCACAGAGCTGGAGAGTTGTGCTTGCTGGCATACTTTGTGTTCTTGTAAAAGGTTGAGCACTGTATAACACAGATGCTTCTCTTGTGCTGGATTCTGCTTTTTCCTGGAGTTTGGAAATCTGCAATGATTTCACTGAAATTTACGGAGTTTGGTAAAAAAACCCAACAGTTAAATGCAGAACCTTACTGTGTTCAGGTTCCCTAGTCCTTGATGTTTCATTATTCCAGAGGAAAGAAGGGAGTTACTGTGACTCACAGTAAAAAGCTTAGTATTTCAGTTCTCACCTTTTATGAATCATAATAAAACGGTTGATTTTGTGTTGGGTTTTTTTGGGTTGGTTTTGGTGGGTTGTTTTTTTTTATGAGAACTCTAGGAGTCACTGGGCTGAATTCTCCTTGTCAATGTCATAATTTTGATGATCTGATTTGATTTTGATCTAGGTGATCCTGCTCCGGTGGGGGGCTTGGACTAGATGATCTTTCGAGGTCCTTTCCAACCCCTAATGTTCTGTGATTCTGTGACCTTGAATTCAAGGTTGAGTTGCATTTTATGTGTATACTGATTGTTTGTTAATTATAGATGAAGAAATTGTACTTTAGTATGCAGGATTTTTTTTTTGCATCAAAGTACAGAGAGAGCACTTGTTAATTCAGGTATTGAAATTTCTGTTTCATCTAAAAATTCCGCTAATTTGTTTCTGTGACAAACTGAATTTTGCTTTTTACATGCTTGCCACCACAGTGATTTTTATTTATGCCACATAACTTAGAAGAAACACTTTCCTCCTCTGTGTGTCACAGTTTAGCCCAAAGTCATTTGTATACGTCTACAAATAACTAAGGTCATTAAATGCATTTTTCTGTTGACAACAAACTGTGATCATGAGCCATCATCCATAGCTTTTTTTTTTTTTGTGATCAGTGCTGTGTGTAGAACTGTTCAGACCTACTGTGATATATGGAAAGGCTTATAATTTCCTGTTAGGTCAAATGTTTAGAAAAAACTAGTCAATGAATCAGATTTGATGGCATTATTTCTTGTATTTGTGTAGTATTAAGACTTCAGTTTGCTGGTCTTCATTCCTGTTTATCAGTGTGATGTACCTATCAAACTTTACTGCTTTTCATATAGAAGAGTGGAAAAGCCTTGTCTTTAAGTCCCACGGTGAATCCAAGTTGCAATACAGTGGTCAGTATTTGACCCTTCTGCTCAACTCCTTTTGATCATACTGGTGCTACCTGCTGTAAAGCTTCAGTGTTATAAGTTTAGGTAGATACACACTTAAGGCTTGACTTTGGCTATAAGTCTCAATACCATAATTAAAGGTTAATTTACTCATGACAGGTACATATCAGTACAGGTAAATACACATCTTAGAGGGGATAATTTACATTAAAAATCTATATTTTCCTTTTTTAATGTGGGATTTTTTTTTTCTTTTTCACTATCTGTAATGTGAAAGAGTCTATGGACATGAGAACCTTATTCAATTTGGTGTAATGAATGGGAAACAGGCTATGTTTAATGTTAAAGTATCAGTGGTGACACTTTGTTCAAGCAAGAACACCAAAGCTAAAGCCAAACTTGTTAAACTTAGCTAGCAAAATATGAATCAAACCCTGTTAAGTACCTTCTGGCAAACCAGTCCTCTGATGTGAACAGGAGCTCTGTTGTGAGGTGCTGTGGGGGTTGGTTGGTTGGTTTGTTTTCCCCTCATCCCTGCAAGATGTTCAGCATCTTCCAGGATTAGGCCTTTATTTTGGTCCATTATACGAACTGTTGCTCTTGAACTAACAGATTTCTTTCTCTTTCCCTTCATCCTGAAAACTAGGTTATGCTGTGTCAATTCCAAGTCCTTATTATAGAAGTTTATTCTCTTTCAATGCAAATAAAGTAAAGCAAACTGTAAGGCACATTTCCCTTATAAGAAGATTAATGTACAGAAATTGGTTCACTTTTGTTGTTTGTTGTGCTGGTTTGCTCATTTCCTTAAGATGAGATAGCCATTCCTGTTATACTGGTATATTTTACATGCTGTAATCTGATGTACCATTTCTCTCCCCTTTTTTCTCCTTCTCTTAGATTATTGTTGGAGAAACTGCAGTGTTTTGTCTACAGTTAGCTACAAAGGATTTTGAAAACCAAGAAAAAACATTACTAACTGGAGACTGTTGTTACATAAATCCACTGGTGCGCAGGACCATCAGATTCCTTGGTATGAGCAAAATTAGTGCTTTCGTTTTCTAAATGGTGAGAGTGATCAATTATATCTTAGTTTTGACCTGGGAAAAATATTTAGATAAACATAGAACATTGCATGTGTAGTCTTAACTCAGATGCAATGAGTTCTCTCCTTTTAGGTAGCAAATGCAGCTTCTTGGAAGTCTGGATTAAAAAAAGAAAAAAGAACAGTGGCAGAAACAGCAGTAAAAATAGAAAAAAATGGGACCACAAGGGGAAATAGCTACCATCAGGCCTGGAGTAGGGTGAAGTGAAAAAAGGTGCTATCCTTGTGCCATATCTGTAGTTCATAGTTTTCTTTTGGTTATGCACATACATAGCAGTCAAAGTTGAAGACATTGGGATATAAATGTGTATTTGAAACCAAACCCAGTTTAGATATTTTCTTAGCCTGGAAATTGTATCATAATCTCTAGTAGAAAACTACAAAATTCATGCTCCACTGAAGTCAGCTGTAACTCCCCCATTGACTTTAGTAGATATCAGATGTCATCCTTTCTACTTAGTTCATTGTAAATGTGTTTGGAGGGAGAAGTACCACCACTCAAAATGTCTATTGAATATTCCCAGATGCTGCTTTTCAATATGTGCAGAGATGCTGTAGCAGGGCTCAATTCCGTTGTTTGCTTCTCACCCATGGTTGTGTCTAAGGGAAACAGCTGGAGGAGGAACAAAGCCTTGGGGCAGCTAATCCCTCTGCGTGCCCCAGTCACAGGGGGAGGGAGGGCATGTGCAGCTGTGCCTGTATTTGCAGTGTTCCTGTGACAGCCATGCCTGCCTCTCCAGAGTGCAGTTGCTCACTGTAACACTGAAGTGCTAAAATTCATTAAGAATGACACTGTCTTGCATAGGTCCAGAGAAGGTGGGAAGTGGTGATGATGGGCTCCTCGTGCTCTAGCTGCCTTGTCTGTAATCAGTGCCAGTGTTTCCTTCCCAGGTGGGCCCTCCCTTCTGACAGAAGCAAAAAAAAAATTGGGAGGCGAGGAAGGGATGAACAATGTCTGTTACACTGTTCTGCCAGATGAGGCATCACTACCCATTATGCTCACACAAAGTGATGTGGCCACCTCAGGGCCCTTAGGGCTTGCTAAAAGGGCCCTTTTGTGCAGCCACTCTGGCTAGGCACAATCCACTGCTCACCAGTGTCTAGCAGATCAGGGTGAGTTAATGTTAGTGTGACATTGCTGACCAGCCAGGATCCCAGAAATCATCCTCAGTCCTATAACTTTGCCAGGGTAAAACCTAACCTTTAGAAATGCACTTTTCTGTGGGATCATGTCTGCTGAGATGTACACCGATTCAAGTCCTTGCAGTGCACCATGAAGTTCGGAACTGCCAGAACTCATGATATAATTACAGTGAATTGAAGTATGGGAAAAGTAAGGTGATCTGCCTGTGGAAATACAGGAATAGATCTGTAGCTCAGGTGGAATCCGAACATGCACCTGCTGGCTTTGCCTCCCAATCAGGTGTTTACATTTCCTTCCAGGGCTCGTTTTCTGCTTCCAGAAGGATAGAAAGTAACCTCAGAAGAGTAGAAATCTATTTTCTTTTAAGTAATCAGATACATACATTTCCATTCTAATGAATGAGTCCATGTGCTTAATGTATCTCTGATATGTCTGATAAAAAAAACCTCTTTAGCATAAGTAGCTCCTCAAATAAATAGATCTTTAGTTCACTGCGTTGATACTGTGATTAATATGCCATGCATAGAGATGTACCCAGTAGCTGGCAGATGAAGACAATGCATGGCAATATTGAATTACTCAGTTCTTCAGCTTCTTTACAGCTGCAAGGGAAAAGAAAATGTCCAGTATGTGTTACAACTTTTGAAGTTACTTTGCTGTCAGGGAAGTCACCTTGGTTCTCAAACAGATTTATAGAGTGAAGAATTTGCCTCTGTCACTTGTTAAATGTGCATGGGCAGAAGTTTGGTACCAGTATAGCTAGCAACCACAAACAGTGGAGAGTCATGGCTAGGGGGCCTAGGAAAGTGGGCTGCTTGCACAAGAGGGGAGCGTGCTTCTCCAAACAATGGAGAAGATCGGGTGTGTGAGTATGTTGCAGTGCTGGTGCTGCAGTTGTGTAGGAAAGTACCATGTCTGTTTTGGGCCAGGATCTTCAGAGTGCAGTATACATGAGGGTTTTTCATGTTCTTGAATGGAAGGAGCTGGTCTATTACTATGATAAATACAATAATCAGTTGTCCTGGAGTGAAATTGTCAGGAAGTTTAACTCTTTGTTTTACTCTTCAGGAATTTATGCATTTGGACTGTTTGCTACGGACATCTTTGTAAATGCTGGACAAGTAGCAACAGGGAATCTTGCACCACATTTTCTTGCACTTTGTAAACCCAACTATACAGCGCTTGGATGTAAACAATATACACAGTTCATCAGTAGCGTACATGCCTGTACTGGAAATCCAGACCTTATCATGAAAGCCAGAAAGACATTCCCATCCAAAGAAGCAGCACTAAGTGTATATGCGGCTATGTATCTGGCTGTAAGTATATTGCACTATTTAATGTTGTTGTATTTGTGAGAGCAAATGGCTCACACTGTGAGGGGAGGAGGGAGATATAGGGAGAAGATAAGAAAAATATTGACTGATTTTATATATGTAAACATTCGTTGACTTACTGTGAGACCTTTGAGGATTTGATTCATTGGACTTAATTCTGACAATTACGGATGAGATTGTTCTTTGAACCTGAAAGCTAACACAATGATGAAAGATGGCAAGTTGCCCCAAAAGGGTTATAGATTTAGGATAACCAGGTTCTTGGATTACTTTTTCCCAATATCCAGAGAATGTAGGAGAAGGCTTTGTTGGGTGGTAAAGGGTAAGAGTAGGAATTGCCCATGAAGTAGTTCCATGTTTTAACCCAATACATATTAACAGAATTGCACACAGCTGTATTATTTGGTGTGTTGAAGCAGAAGTGGGCAACACTCTCTGCAGGTTTCCCAAGATCTGTACATGTCTTTAGGTACCACAGTTGGTATTTATAGGCACCTCAGTGCTCATGAAAAAGTCAATTTGGCTCTTACTCTGCAATGAAGTGGATTACAAGACAATCCAGCCCTTCTTCCCTCTCTCCACTCTGATACACAGACTGATAAGCAGGGCCAAGATAAAAACTGGTGTTTACTGCCTGACATCAGAGCTGTTATAGAAGCTGTTGAGAAGTGTAGGGAGGCAGGCAAGAGGCAAGTTGACTAATGAATCTCCTCAAGTAACTCTGTGCAGTGGAGTGCACGTCATTCTAGTCTTAAGCAGAAGCATATCTTGTTCTTAGTAAAATTCTCCCCAGCAAATGCCTATGGGAGTCTCTTACCTGGCCTGTGCTGGTAATCACAGTTCTTCATTACCCTGGACTGCCCTCAATGTCAGTGGGAAACTAGGCAAGTATGTATGTACTTCTGGTCATTGCAGGAGTCACCTCTAAATTCCCTCAGTATTTAAACAGTGGCCTGCCTATATGTGTGTGTGCATATATACGCATGTATATGTGTTTGTATTGCTTTTGAGTATATGCTTGATGAGCTGACTTTTAATTCCTGATTGATCTGGAAACTGATACTTACCACTGTGGCAAAGATCACAACTCCATCCACAGTGTGCCAGCTCCTTGGATCTGAATATGGTTTTAGAACTGGTTGCTGAAAATCTGTAGCACTAACAGTAGCATTTATCAAAAGTTCCTTGTGAGCAGTGTGTAAGAGATGTGGATCATGAGGTAGTGCAGGCAAGTGTTATCTGCAAATAAGAGATGAGCAATAAAATTCTCTTCTAACTTGAGGCAAGTGTAAGACTCCTAATAGTATTGTCTTTATTTGGGGAGATATCTAAGGCTTTGCTTCACTGAAATTGTCAGGGGGTGTAGGCAGGCAACCAGGAAAGCTAAGGCCTCCTTAGAATTAAACCTGGCAAGAGGGGTCAAGGACAACAGAAAGCGCTTTTTCAAATACATAGCAGATAAAACTAACACCAGAGGCAATGTAGGCCCACTGATAAACGGGGAGGGTGCCCTGGTGACAGAAGATACAGAGAAGGCAGAGTTACTGAATACCTTCTTTGTCTCTGTCTACTCAGCCGGAGGCTGTCCTGAGGAGCCCCGTGCCCCTGAGGCCCCAGAGGAAGCCAGGACAATGGAGAAGTTTGCCTCGGTTGATGAGGACTGGGTTAGGGAGCAATTAAGCAATCTGGACATTCATAAATTCATGGGTCCAGATAGGATGCACCCATGGGTGCTGAGGGAGCTGGCTGAGGTCATTGCTGGACCACTCTCCATCATCTTTGCCAAGTCTTGGGAAACGGGAGAGGTGCCTGAGGACTGGAGGA
>VYZX01029761.1:56836-67187 GCA_013401335.1 Brachypteracias leptosomus
GAAGGACAGGGAACTGCTGGAGAGAGTCCAGCGTAGGGCTGCAAAGATGATTAAGGGAGTGGAGCATCTCCCTTATGAGGAAAGGCTGAGGGAGCTGGGTCTCTTTAGCTTGCAGAAGAGGGGACTGAGGGGAGACCTCATTAATGTTTATAAATATATAAAGGGTGAGTGTCACAAAGATGGAGCCAGGCTCTTCTCGGTGACAAACAATGATAAGACAAGGGGTAACGGGTACAAACTGGAACGCAGGAGGTTCCACTTAAATATGAGAAGAAACTTCTTCTCAGTGAGAGTAACAGGACACTGGAACAGGCTGCCCAGGGAGGTTGTGGAGTCTCCTTCTCTGGAGGTATTCAAAACCCGCCTGGACGCCTTCCTGTGTAACCTCATCTAGGTGTTCCTGCTCCGGCAGGGGGATTGGACTAGATCTTTTGAGGTCCCTTCCAATCCCTGACATTCTGTGATTCTGTGAAATATACCTCTAAATTTGGCACAAGCTATTTTTGAAAATATTCAGCTTTTTTCATTTTTTCTCACCCGTCTGTAAAGTTAGATTTCCACTGTTGTCATGTGTCACAGTAACTAAATAAAACCAACTGTTCAGCTACTGCAAAGGAAGAAGGAAAATAATATTAATACATTTTAAAAATAAAAAGTAGACATTACTAAGTTCTAATACCTAGTATCAATGGCTTTTTTGTTGAGCAAGAGTACTTTATGCAAACCTTATGTTGTCTATGGCCAATATACAGTTAGCAACATCAAAAAATAAATCTGCTGTGATCTGTTTCATGACTTTATAATCTCTCAGTAACTGCAACAATGAGTATATCCTATGTCATTACTGTATTGCTGCATGGTGTGTTACACTGTCATCGTTTAACTAAAGCACTATAAACTGCTCCCAGGATTTCTGAATTCTTATGGGCTGCCTAATAAAATGAATTGCTATATCAGCTGAGTTGTAGCCTGCAAATTTAGGTCCTTGAGGAGTATTGACAGTCCTTTTGTTTTTTTAATCCTGTTGCATGTTTGCAGCTAAAAATACTGCTTATTACAAACCAGGGCAAGAAATGTAATGTTCCAGTATTTGAGGTCATGTCCTTACACCTTCATGATGTTTATCAGGATAGTTAGCCCTGAATAACAACTTTCTCATCACTATTCACTGGAGTAAAAGATTTAAACAGTAGTCTAGTCTTTGTATGAGCTGTGGTACAATGAGTATTGAGAGCATGGACATAAAGACCTCCATATATTACTCAGCTAGTATTTCATGAGCATATAATCTCTGATACAAGATGTACTTTCTTTTTGGTTAACAGAAATATTTGGGAGAGAGGAAGGGATTGTTATTGAATCCTTCCTGGACATTTCACCCAGCTATGCACAAAACGAAACCAGTTTAAAAGACATAAGTAGGCAACAAGCTAATCCAGAGTCCTTGCAGTCTGAGGGGGCGAAGTAAACATCAGACTTGTGTGATTTCACTGATCAGCTCATTTAAAAACAAAGCCTATACTTTATCTAATAATTCCCGTCTCTTTCCATGTCCTTATCACCTAGCATCTGTGCATATTGTCTTGTTAACAATAGCTTCTTTTTTCATCTAAGTTCTTGAGTCTTCCTTTTTTCCCCCCTCCCCTCTTTTGAGAGTGGGTGCCTACTGTGATAACTCTGAATTCCCCTCCTGCTGAAAGTACAGTCTTTCTCAAACAATCATGTTGCTAATATTTAGACCTCTCTGTAATGTTTGTCCCCATTACTTTCTCTCAGTGCCTATCGAGAAAGACTTAGCAATGGAATTGTTGAACAATAGGTATGGTTAGCTGTTTTCTTTCCCTTGATTCAAGGATACATTACCTCTCTTCTTCATACTTTTAGGTTTATGTTTCCCAGTATACCGGTCTTCAAAATGAACTACTGTAAATCTATTCCAAAATCTCTAACCAAACTGGCTGCTACCTGGATTTCTTTTTAGGTGTATGCTCATCTCACCTTAGATCTTTTGTTAGTTTGGTTTTGCTCGAATTGGGTTAATAAGCATTTCTTATTGGCATGGGAATGCACCCTTTCTCAGATGAAACAACCTCAAATTTATGAGAGAATATAATTGTAGAAGCCACATTTTGTTATGCATAAGCTGGCACAGCCTGGAGAATTAGAGGAATATTTTGAAACAGCCGAGTATGCATATACTTGGGTTTTTTCCACAACTGAGACATAGAAATGAGAAGTCACGAGTTTTTTGGTAGGATTTTGAAGTGATATATGAAGATTTAGTCAGTCTATTCTCATGGATTTTAATATCAGACTTATGACTAACAGTTGTCCTTTAGTGCTGCAGACCTAAGGGATTGGCCATTGCTAGTTGTAGTTTAAAACAAACTTTTATTCATTCTATAAAATTTTGTTTTGTTATTGTTTTATTCCTACTGTGTTCAACCACAGCAGTTGGCAGCCAACCTGTCTGTAGGATAGTGTTTGAACCTGATGTTGCTGCATACATTTCAGAATCAACTTTGGATTTGTAATGATAGAGGAGCAGGTTTAATGTCTTGATAATTGACATAGCCCTTAGGTCTATAGGCTGCTTTTATTACTTTGTACTATGAACCCTTGGCTTCAGCTATGGCCTCAGGCAGGTCTAGTAGGTAAGGATGACAAACTTTTTTTTTTTTTTTTTCCTCTCTGCAGAACTTTTGGGGCTGTGATCATCTTTTCTACAAGGTTCTTGCTCCTGGCATCCTGCTGTATTGTCTTTGCTATTTAGTGTGTTTATAGGTCACTGAAAAAAGACAGCAAGGCAGTCTGGGTCACAGTGTTGGCAATATGGTGACATTCTGTTCAGTGTTACTCCTTGATCCAGTCTTTAGGTGTAGGTCTCCTTTTTCTTGAAGCGCCTGTTTAGCTCCTGCTCAATAGGCTGCTGACAGAGGCATGACAGATCTCTCTTTGATAGGCTTTAGGAAGTGTTCAGGAAGAAAAGGAGTAACAGAATGATCTTATTGAGTAGGCTTAGTTGTCTATTTTTTGTTAGGAAATTGAAAAATTAGAGGATTCTTTTGGCTGCTTTTCAGGGGCAGGGTAGGAAAGTGGAATTTCTTTTCAGTATCTGGTGCAGCAAGTAAAAGTATCTCTTGGTACTGAATGTACAGCATATATCAGGGGCTTCATGTATTGGATGTATTAGTTACTTTCAGGCTGGTTAGTGAGGGAACGTTACAACTTGATCCAATGATTTATCTAAAGACCTCTAGGTATTTCTTGTCAGTCTGTTCTTCATTACAATCTGATTACTCAAGATAAAGCAATCTGAATCAGTCTACAGAAGTTATTATTTGGGTGTATCTTACAGTCTTAATACATTGAAGGATATCTCTTCTCCAGTTTGGAGTTTACAGCTGTGGGGAGCTCGTAGTGGGAAACTTTATAATAAGGTCCAGCATTTCTATAGCTTTCTCTTCCTTTTGCCAACCCTGACCCCTGACTTTGAAAGCCAATTTTTGTCTAGGGTCACCAATAATTACTGAGAAACTTGTGGAGAAAGCTGGAGGAGGCTTCAAAATCACGAAAAAAAATCTTCAGTGAGAAGTTGCAAAAAGGCCCAGATTATTTTAGAATATGACTGTGGTTTGGTCTAGAAATTATTTGATCCAATAATTATGAATCAAGGAAGCTGAAAAACTTTTAGATTGTCAAAACAGGATTCTAACTAAATGTTGAACCTAGTTACAGACTACTGTCCACTATAGCCCACTACTTTTTCAGCTTTTTGTTCTCCGAATATCTCTTACAGATATGATGAATATTCAAAGTTGTGCATTCCTCAGATGAAACATCTATAACATTACTTATATTAATTACTTGAATAGATCAAGATTCTTTAATGATAGTACATCATAAAAACAAAACATGAGATAATTTGTATTTGGAGCACTGCCTGGGATAGATGCCTATACAGCGATTCCTTTCTCTGTCTGCCTGTTGTTTCATGAGTCGTTATTCTCTGCCCACTAATGGACTGGTCTGTCTCTTTTTCCATTCCCCAGACTGTGCTTCTGGGAGGACTGAAACAGCAAGCACAGAGGAGGTCTTCCTACTTGCATCCCTAGACCCCAGGCTGATTAAATCAGCTAGGAAAATTAACCTCCCTCCTGACTGGTACACCCAGCCTGACGGCTACCTCCACTTTAAATAAAAGGGGACTCTGGGACCTGTTATGTGTGTGTTTGTGTGCATAGATGTTTATGTGGGTGGGCTTGAAGACAGCTGAAAGAAGATGACTAGGAAGAGCTTGCAGCATAGCCCAGGAAGCCAGTTTGTCCTTCACTTGACATATAATTCCTGTTCTTCCCTTATATGTTTTGGAATGACTTTGTTTGCACTAGATTTATGACATATTTCCCATGAGTCTTGCAATATGACACTTTTGAAAGTTACCAGTACAAGCCAGGTGCCAACACTATGAGCATTCCTTATATGATGACCTGAGGCAGTAATTTCAAAAACCTCTCAGGTAACTTTGTCTTCGGTGGTGATGGTAATGATTCTGACCCCTTCAAATACATATTTTCAAAACCACTTCAATTAAAGTTTTTCTTTCTATTTGTGAGGCACTCTGAAGATTTTACTTCCAGCATCTTGAAGACTGCAGGTCAAATATTTGTGTTTTTCCTGAGAATCTAGTAAATATTGGTACACAGAATGATTAGATAACTAACATCCACCTCCTTGTATGACTCTCTGCCAGTGTCTACTTACTGGTATCACCTTTATCTCTTTTCATACTAAAATCTTTTTTCAGGAAGAAAGGAAAAGCAATAGCAGAAGTTCTTCAGGAGAAGATTCACTTCTGGTCTGGTGTTGCAGGATAATGTGCAGCCTGCAAAATAAATTTGAATTACTGTACCAATCCTTGACTGTATTTATTGTTGACTAATTTAAAAGATTTCTTTAATTAGGTTCATCCTTTCCCAATTTCTGTTCTTAAATGGAGCTGAGATGGACTTATTCAATAAATGTCTTTAGCCATATAAGAATGTACATTGTTATTCATTCTCCCTAATGTTTTAAGTAAGTCACTGAGCTGTTTTCCCTTTGTTGATACTGCATTTAATATTTATGAAAAGTAAGAGAAGAAAAATCCTGTTATCTTTTCAAGATGTTTAGTTTTTGTCAATTACTGACTGTGCTGGTTTACAGCTTTCCTTCCAGAATCAAGAAGAAAACAACTGCTTAATTATATTTTATTCTTAGTGCAAGTGAGTTGACTGTGTTACTATATTGCACTAGAGCTGCACAAGGTCAAGTTTAAAAATGGACATCTATGAATCCTGCCTTGAAAGAGACAGACTCTTTGATACACTGTTTCAGGAAGAGTTTACCCTGTTTCTATTGATTCTTTAGTAATCATAGTATCATAGAATACTATGTTGGAAAGGACCTCAAGGATCATCTGGTCCAACCTTTCTTGGCAAAAGCATGATCTAGATGGTATGGCCCAGCACCCTGTCCAGCTGAATCTTAAGTGTCCAAAGTTGGGGAATCCACTGTTTCCCTGGGGAGATTATTCCAATTTTCCTCATCCAATTGGAATTTTTGCCTGCAAAAATATAAGGAGCTAAGATAAAAGGATAGTGAGCAAAGGGAGAAATGCTATTTCTGAAATGGTCTAGGAAGAAGATAAGAGAAGTGTGATTTGGAGATACACCTTAAAACTCTTGTTTTCAAACCTTTACTCTGTCTGCATTAGTTGAAAGCTTGCTACTAGTTTGCTGCTCATCATGTAAGGTACACTGAAGATGTATGCACTGCAGTACTCTGCTGTGATTTTAAGCTTAAGCTTTGATTCATCCTCTAAGCCATGGATTTCTAGTGTTCTTTTTCTCAGTGAACAAAATACTGCTCTTTTCAAACAAGCTTTGTCCACTGCTTCCTTCATGTGATTTATCATAACTGTAACAATGTTTCCTAAATTTCTTACTGACTGGATTATTGCAGCACTTTATAACTGATTACCCAATAAATTCAGCTGAAGTGTCAGACAGTACCAAAAAACCAAAGGACTGCCCATTTGTTGGCCAAAAATGTGCTGGTTCTTCAATGCCAATTCATCTGTTTCCCCTTGCAGTTCAAAGTGGTGGCATTACACTTAGAGTCTCTAGTGGAACTCTATAGAAAATATTTGCATTCTTCAATCTGAAAACTTCAACTCTGTCTAAATGTGAAGCTTTTAGGGATTTCAATGGTTTAATTGCAGAAACATGTTCTGCAGAAAGTAAATACTTTTTTTTCCAAAAATCTCCTTACTTAAAGTAGTAGTTTTTCAGGAGGGAACTTTTAAGCAGCCTTAACACCAAGATTCAAGAGGATGAAAATTCAAATATTTAGTATTAATTTCTTCCACTGGCCCATCAGAGCTTGGAAAGCACTGGCTTAAGCCCAGTAGCCACTATATGCACCCTTGGGGCAGAAGAGCTGCACTGTGATCAGGCAGTGCTTTTAATTCAATAGTATTGCACAGGGAGTTAGACTGCACGTGTAGCAGATTGATTTCTCAGAGTACGATGCATAAAATTTTCAGCATTTAGATTGGTTTGTGTCCGTTACAGGAATTGGTACTAAACATCCTCAGTCACGATCTGTGAAGTACAGGGGTGTATTGGTTCAGCACTGGTTGAAACTATTTACATGTTATTTATAAAACTGGATGCTGGCATGCGGTTAAATTTTTGTTAGTTAATGTTGTGGAGAAGCTGTGTATGAGGAAGAAAGGTATTTGCTAATAAAAACAAGGCCTTTATATAGCCCCTTTCAGGGTAAAGATATTTTTCTATTATTGTCAACACTGCACAGTGAAAATCACTCTCTACCTGGCTGTGTAAGTAAATAAATAGATTTAAAGTAATAGGATAGGATTGTCTAATTGTCCTGTTCTTTTGTGGGCTTTTCACATTCACATAAAATGTAATTTTACTGTGTGGTCTAATTCTTTTTCTATATCCCTAGGAACAGGGTGTGATGACTTCATCTAGTGTTCTACTTTCTTGGGTTTTACCAAAAAGAAAAAAAAATACACATAATCTATTCAAATAAAAGTTTGAGATTTTATTAAGCAATTAGTGGGATATATCTATCAGTCTTACACTTTCTTCCTTTCTAATTTTCAGATGTATATCACCAACACAGTAAAAGCCAGAGGAACAAGGCTTGCAAAACCTGTTCTGTGTTTGGGTTTAATGTGCTTGGCTTTTCTTACTGGAATCAACAGAGTAGCAGAGTATCGAAATCATTGGTCAGATGTAATAGCAGGATTTATAATTGGAATATCTATAGCAGTATTTTTGGTAAGTGTATGTGTATGTCACATCTGTTTGAAAAAAATCAATGTATAACTTGGTATGTCTTGAAAAAAATATTAACAGCCTTGACTTGTGAGACAACTGAATGACAAAGGTGTTTCTAATTTTTGCTTTTATTATCAGTTTATTCAGTTATATTTGCATACACTTAGAAACATGAAGTCAGAAAAAGCACTGATCAAATGATCTCTTTTGACTTCCTTATGACCACATTGTAGCATTTCAACCAGTAATTTTTGCATCAAACCACACTTAAAGCAAGTGTATATCCTTCAGAACAGTATCTATTCATGTATGAAGTATTAAATACACTATAGTGATGCCTACACTGATCAGAAAGTAAATCACATTTCTTTTCTGACTTTTAAGTAACCCTATTGAATTTCTTTCATGCTAATTCAGGTTTACATTGAAATTTTTTTGTTATTTTGTATCCAAAAAATCCTTGTTTAGCCTTTTCCTTTTCTGGAACTGCATTCCCAGACCAGATTGTTAGTCACGGTTCACAATGACTAGTGTCTGTGTCAGAAAGCTGCAACTAAGCTGTTGATCACCTTCACTGATAGCTTCACTGCAAGACTATGGTATAGAATAGTCACTGCTGTTTACTGCCTGCAAGTTTGTCTGCTCAGCAACTTCTAACAGTACTAAATGCACCTTTGAATTTTTCCCCATGAAAACACTTTTGAACTTGATTCTTGGATCTCAAGGTCTTGATCTCAAGATCTTGGATCTGAAGACTTGGCTTGGATGAGAACTCTCTCACGGATGGCTGAGGTGGNAATTGGTATTCTATTATTCAGCTTCAGTAATGGATTTGCTTTTTAGGTAAGAGGAGTTTGGTGTTCTCAGATGATGCATTTAAAAAATCGGTTGAAAATCTTTTGCCTTGAAATATTAATTAAGGATTTTCTGTAAGACATGAACATCACATTTCCTATTTCTACTGTAAGTTGTGACTAAAGCTGGTGTCAGTTCTGCCTAATTATGGATATCAGGATAAAAGCTCTAAATGAGGTGGGTGCTTTTGCTCCTCTGAGAAATGCTAGGGCTGCTTTAGGTCTTTAAAATACACCGACTCGTGCTTCCAAACATTCCCTTCCACACAAAGTGTCCAGGAGTTATGTTTGGTTGTTCATTTTTGAGAAGTCTTTTCATTCTGTTTGTGTCCCTGAAGTCGTAAAAGAGAACAGAATAGAAATCGGTCCCATTAATTGTTTCTTAGCTATTCTGTTCATCTTCTAACCCCTTTTAGGTTGTGTGTGTGGTAAATAACTTCAGAGGACGTCAGCCAGAACATGAACATTCTCATATGGATGATCTGGCTCAGATGCCCATGATCAGCATACCCCGAGTAGAAAGCTCTTTAGAAAAGGTAATGTCTGACATTTTTTAAAGCAATTAAGTAAAATGTAACTTATCTGGAAGGATGATCCCAAGCTATCTTGACAAGATTGCCAAGGTAATCTGATTTAAAGTAAGGGGAAATTGCAGTGAAGGAGAAAGAAGAATTAATTCAGAGACAGTCTTTGGGAGACTCTTCATGTCTTCTCTGAGAAAAATTTCTACATATCAGTCCAGTTGACTGCTGTAGCCACTGCTAAGTCCATGGAGTCAGGCTGAGTAGATCTGAGGCCCTCTTTCCTTGTAATCTCAAATAAGTTTCATTAACGCTTTGGCTGAGAGTCCACAAAGCTTGAAGTGTTTAGAAAGAAAATTTAGACCCTGAGCGCAAGGGGTTATGCAGTTCAGATACCTACCCCATTTCTTTGGGTTGTGTCCTCAGGCTGGTGTAAAGCATGGGATGCAGTCCCTTCT
Organism: Brachypteracias leptosomus; assembly: GCA_013401335.1. NCBI lineage: Eukaryota > Metazoa > Chordata > Aves > Coraciiformes > Brachypteraciidae > Brachypteracias > Brachypteracias leptosomus. The sequence continues at coordinate 66,019 of VYZX01029761.1, forward strand.
GGAGCTGTGGGGCTTTTAGCACATGCTAGCTTAAGGACAGGGCACCCAATTGGAAACACATCTTGGAACATCTGCGCTAGCAGGACAAACAGCTGAATGAACATGATGATAATAGGGAGTAATGTGGGTCATACAAGTGACACAAAAGTCATGATCTCTTGCCAAAGCAAGTGAGATTTTGGACTAGGACATGCTAGTGATAGTCTCCTGGGTATGCCAATACTTTTTGCATGAGTAATATTGCCATGTATTTAAAGATTATTTTAGTTTCCTGTAATAAAAAATTGCTAGTTTTGAAGATAATGTTTTCTATACAAGTGTTAGGTAATATTATGTCTGAACAATTTTTTGAGCAAAAAAGCACTGCAATAGATAGCATAACCAAATAAAGAAAACATTTTAGGCATTTTTACCAGGGGGAAATCTTAAACTACTAATGCAAAATTTGAAAGCAGTTCTACTTTTTCTAATGAGTTTATCTGACATTATTTGTTAAAATCTCTTGTGTTATGCCCATGTTTGAAGATAGTAAACAATTTTACACTGGGTAGGGCACCAAAGATATTTTTCTATGACATTCTTTTAAATCCAAATTAGTCCTGATATTTTTTAATTTTAAACATAAGAAGAAATGTTTTTTAATCGCTTCGCAGTCTGTCTTAGTCACTTGGAAGTGGTGGAAGTTGTCCTTTAGAAAGAATTGCTGCTAGCTCTGGGTTTGTTGTTCTCCTTGAAGGGAAAGATTTCTTTTCAGAATGATCTAACACCTCTTTTTGAACAAAATGTGTCTGAGCTACTTCTGCTGATATCTTGTCATAAGGAGGTCAGAGTCTCATTTGCTTGAACAAGCATTTAGATGATGAATGCGTATCTTTAAAATAATCCATTCAGTAAACTTTTTGTAAAGTGTCGAAACAAAACAAGATGTTGGTTGGCCAAATACAATGGGCAAACATTGCTCCTTGTCAGAGTATCTGAATTAGTAGAAAGACTAACAAACTAGTATATGTCACTTTCCTTAATACCTGTGTGAGCCACTGCTGCCCTGAGCGGGTTTAGAGTTTAGTTCAAACTTGGAGATGGTCCTTGCCTTCTTATTCTCCCTTTCTCCCTCTCCCTCTGAGAAAGTCTTTGCTGGTCAAAATGTAGATGGTCTTGGTCCTTCATAG
>VYZX01029761.1:68831-103960 GCA_013401335.1 Brachypteracias leptosomus
AATAATGTTCTTTTCCTGAGACTTGGCCTAGGCATGATGAAGATGTTGTGAGGAAGGCTATGGTAGAGTGTGGAAGGGTGGTGGCAAGAAAAATGTTTGCTTGCTTGAGGATGACCTCTACCATTTGTGAACTGTTCTGCACTCTTATTATATGAATGAGCTTCTTTCCTTCTGAACCTATATTCCTATGGCAGTAGAGGGTAGCTATTTGCTGTCATGGAACTTCTCTCTGGACAATTAAATATAGGACTAGTTGCAGGGTGTTACACTTGGTGAGATCTCAGTGTTTCATCTTTCATCTTTGTCTATGTTGCAAAGTCTTTCTCCTTTCCGATGTCTTCTTTTCTATATTTACTCTAAAGTTTTAGATAGAAACCATACCCTATTAAAGACACGCAAATATAATAAAAAAATACTTATGTGTAACTAAGGTCTAAACTGAGCCATCTCAATTAACTACCATCACTAAAAGAATGATTAACTTAGTCTTTGCATTTTAACTCCCTTCTTTGTTTACATTCTTTACTCTCCTTTGGAGAGAGAGAGGTGCTAAATAATTTGTGTTCTACTTGCCTTTGCCTGCTTTAGCCATGTGCAAGTTACTTTTCACTACACATCATTAGGGCTGTTCTAGTTCCATATTCTGAATGCACATACATTTACATTTGTCTTACTTTAAATCTATTTTCCTAATTCTCAGTCTGCAAGCTCCTGTGCCAGTATTAAAGACAGTTTACTGTCAGAAATTAGCTACTGAGAGTAGCACAAATCCTAAATGCCTGAAGTTATCATGGGCCAAGGCAGTTCTAACATGAAGCAATGCAGCTCTGTTATTGATATTAAAAATAATACCTACATGGGTATCTGGGAGTGAGCAATTCAAAGATGCTGTTTTGAAGAATGACTTCATTAGAAACACCTACCAAATTGGGACCTCACTTATTGCGATTTTGATGTAAATTCACCCACAAATGATGAAGCACATAGTGCATCACACAGACCTGGCCAAAGCACCTTACTTTTGTGTTTCCAGATCTGCTACTTGCTATTCCAATGCTCTTTCCTGCTAGAGGACAAATGCTCTTGACACGCTGTCTGTGCTGCCACTGTCTTGAGTTTTGGTGGAGGTCAAGAGCTACATGTGAAGTGCACTTAAATAGAAATAAGGGTACTTGTAATACTGTTTATTGAGCTGCTGCTGCTGCTGGTTAATGACACGAGTAGATCACTGTTTGTATGACACTTCTGTTTAATTGTGGTGCATGGAGATGATTAAGCTGTTCTGCATGGGTACCCACTACTCATACACTCAAGTCATAGTTGCAGAGTGTCTCCTTGAAGAATCCTTGCCAGAGCTGGCTCAGCAATGCAGACTTATTGCTTTCACCTTAACTACAGTCGTCCTCAGAATTAATGAAAAGAATGAAAGCCAAAAAAACCTCATCCCTCACCCATCTGCTCCTTTTTCTCTCCCGTCTCTGACCTTCTTCATCTCTTACAAGACAATTCATGTTTCAGTTAACTGGCACTCTGCTAAAGAGGGGAGGCTCTCTTCCTACCACAGTCAAGGTTAGAGACTCTTGTTCTTTTGCAAGAGGTACTGGGAAATAGGGATATGCTGGGTGGTACCTGGAAGAGTTTGAAGCTCAGCTTCATCCAGTGCAGTCACAAACTACTTTTTCCTGTTTTCTGTTTCAGGGGAGACTGACATTATTTTGTGTTGAAGTAATTTGAAATTGGCCAGGGCTTACAGAGGGCTCGTAGATATCCTGTAGTAGCTGCTGACTCTCCTAGACTTTTTTTTTTTTTTTAAAAAGTATTCTGGCTTTGAAAAACTCAAATACAAAGGGAACATGGAGCATTTTAGGACTAATTGAGGCAGTAGATAGAATGCTGAGATAAGAGGTTTTAGAAGGAAGTGATGGATTAGGAGAGGCACCATGGTTCTCTCTTGTGATATGATTTCTATGTCTTGATTGTCAGTGCTCTCTGTAGCTCTACAATATTACTTATTTGCATGGTGGGTTCTTTGTAGTTCTCTGTGTCCTAGTTTCACTAGGACAGGATCATAGGCCTGCCATGGTCTGCAGGCCATTGGCAGTTTGGAGTCAGCCAGGGCAGCTGACCTGCGTTAGCTACAGGTGTATCCCATCCCATAAACATCACACTCAGTATAAAGGGGGAAGTTTGCTGAAGACAGAGGGCCTTCTGCTTGGGTTCCTCCTGACCTGCTTCTCTTCCTACTCCTAAGGACTGCCTTCTCATTTATTGTGACCACCATACATTTGCTGGGCTGAGTAGAACTTTGTTTACTTTATACTGTCATTGGGATTAGTTTGGCTGTTTCATTAAATCTGTTTTCATCTCACCCTGTGACTCTCCTTTTCCCAGTCCCCTTTCTTGGCTGGGGAAGGGTCATAGGGTGATAGAGCAACTGCTATAAGTTTAGGCTAAATGTAGACACTCTGTTTGTTTGACAGCTAAGCTGCATTTATCCCCAAGGTGTCTGCTTGGCATTCCTTCATAGTGCTTCTCCTGTTAGCAAAGCCTGAACCATGTTTCTGGAGTCACCATTCCTTGTTGTAATGAGGTTTCTTATACTCCACCTGTAGGATTGAGTCTCCATGGTGACTGTGAACTAGAAACAGTTTAGGTGCCCATGTTCTCTCTCTCTGTGTCATTTTTAAGTTTGAATGGTGGTAAGTATTTCGAATTTCTCTCACAATATGTGACATTCTTGTTGCCTGTTGTACCAATTGCTAGTGAGTACCAAAATTAATTGTCTCAATCTTGTTGAATTTGACGCTATAATTCTTGTTCTATTCTATATAAGCCAAAAGTAATGGAGATGATAAAACATTTTAACAATAGTAAGTATAGATATTGCAATGGATTCTGGTAGGATTTTAAAACTGGAGAAGCTTTCCCCTTCTGTTTTTAAGGTATAATGTTTTTTCTGTTTACTCCATCTTGATTATTTATAAGACATAGAACAGCTTCAGTGTCAGAAAAGGGTATTTTTTTGTTTTAGTTCTCAGTTTTACTGCTTTTCCCTTGATCCTTAAGCATATTGGTACTAAGAAGTCCTTCACTGGTATGTGCCCTTATGTACATCCAGCATGGCCCAGGGAGTCCAGTCTGGTCCCTGGGGCGATCCAGGGAGCCTGGTTGCCTATCACTGAGTTCACATGCTAAATGCAAAACACAAAGATGTTTTAGCTCATCGTACAATGGGCAAATGGGGAAAAGAGTTTGTGACCATTTCTGTCACTTCAAAATATTTTCTCTCTTGGTAATACGCTGTGTTCAAGGAGATAAAATACATTGATTCACACACAGAAACCCATACCCAAGAGTGACAGCTCAGAAAAGACCATAAACAACTCTGTTTCAATGTAAAGCATTTGAATTGGCATTCACATCCTACTCTTCTGCTTAAAATGTACTTCTGGAGAATTGTGCAAGAATTATGTCTGTTTGAATGAAAACTCTGATCACTATATCTGGTGTTCCAATGCAATAATACTTAAACATAGGAAATGAAATGATATATTGAGTGTGACCTCCTCAATATACATGTTGTAGGTGTTATAGAATCAAGGTATTAGTAATAATCAAGACGATCCTTTGCAACGAAACTCCCTCAAAGCACGCCTCATTAGGTTCTTCTCCTGGGTATCAGGAATGGGGTGTTTTGAACCTCTTCATATAAACTGGCAGTAAATGTGCACAGGAGTGTTTTGTGTGTGGACTTGAAGCAAAGGCAGATGCAGTGTGGTGGCAGCATTCTGTGCAGGTCGGCAATGTTTTAAACGAATTTCACTTCAACTCATCACTTTCCTCTAAAAATGTGATTCAAGCATAAAATATACTTTTCTGACTAGAGAATGGCATAACATTGTTATTATTGTATAATAATTTATCATTTGCCTGAACTACTACAGTAGTATTTTTCTGTTTCTTTTAACAAACTCCACTTGTGAAAGACTACTAACAATTTTTCAAATTCTTGTTTTCAAAAATGGAAAAAAATTTTTTTAGAATGGTGACTATTTTTGAATATTCCTAACTGTATTCATGAGAGCAGAACAAAAAAAAAAGATCAGGTTAAAGAAATATTTAATATACATAATGAAAATTGCAAACAACAAAAAAGTTGCCATGGATTTTTTTCAATGCCTTAATACTATAGGATTGCTTACAAACAGAAATTAATTGGAATTTTAATGGAAGATACACACGTATGGATCATTTTCCCCCAGAAACCTGCACTCAAGGCTTAGCCTTTCGCTTTCATTTCTCTTAGTGGTGTGAGAGCACAGCTATGAAGCATGCTTTGTTCATGTAGTGCTGACACTGAGCTGATACTGTTGGTTTAGAATCAATAATGCAAAAGTTGGCGTGCCTGTCTGTGAAGCCCTCAGCATATTCTAATTCTTTTGAGTAGTGTAGGGAAAATCGTTTCCCATGGAGTTGGAGAAGCTGAAGTCTTATGCATGATTTTTCGCTTGTCTCCTGCATCTATTTGAATGTGTTTGCTGACAATATCCTACACTGAACTTTGTCACAGTAAATCGAAGCAGAAGTGAAAGAGCATAGTAGAAGAGCTGAAATGCAGTTATTCAAAAAGGATACTGTTTGGTTTGAGCTTTGGTTTTTGTGTGGCTTGCTTGCTTGTTGTTTGTGTGGGGTGGTTTTTTTGTTTTCTGTAAAGAGTCTCAGCAAGGCTTATTTGTAGTTTTGCCTGAAATGGTAACTTATGAAAAAAGCATGATTACCCAGACAGTTGTATGAATCTGTATCAGTGATTCTTGCCATCAGCAAGTGATTAATTTTGACCTAGTTATGCATCACCCTGCTGCACCCATTGGAAATGAATTGACAAGTCTTCACTAGGGTCCAAATTAATAATTCCACGATCAGTAGCTTAGCAGTTTTCTCCAATGGCTTGTGGAGGAAGAGGGATTTTCTTCTGTGTTACTACATCCCTTGCTCTGCATGTCCTTCCAAGGATGGCTCATGTTGGAAGTGTAGCTGGTAGGATTGTGAACCACATTCTCCTTTCCTATGTAATAGTCATCCAGTCCTGAATTAATGCCACATGAAAGAGCATTTGGTTTTCTGCATCATAGACAAATGTATCTCACTTAGAGAAAGGGATAGCATATATCAGGACTTGAAAGAATTAATTAGAATAAGTAATAAGAAATTTTTTTTCCATGTAATTCCTCNTTAAGTCAACAGGATAATTTACAGGCCTAAATAAGGATGGATAAAGTGAGTACTGTGAAGAAAATATTATAATAGCCTCATAGTAACTCCAGAGTCGTTGAGGTTGCCCATTGTATTGTCTTTTTCATACTGAAAGCAGAAGGTGGCCAGCTAACTAAAATGCTTTGAAATTTTAATGTTTTGTTTTCTAATTAAGAAATTTAATTTTGCTTTTCTTCTGCAAAATCAAAATCTGGAAACAATAGTATTTATTAATATTGTTTACTGAAAACATATTTGCAGAAAGTTGCACACTGATTCTTTTTCTAATGTTTTTCTAAAGATCTGCTGACTGTGGTTTAATCATATACTTAAAATATGTTTATTTTATTTTGGAGAAAAATCTACATAGATGCTTACTATTTGGTGGTGTTCTGTGAAAGCTGTCATAAAATACAGCAAGAACATTGTTAGAGTTAAAATTTGTATTACGGGGGAGGGGGAAGAGAGCTCCTCCTTCTGGACATAGTGCAGTCATGCTGCCAGCCTGGTTTGGAGTGGGGCAATAAGAGGCAGCTCTCCTGTGCTTCCACTCAGGGTATTTCTAAATTCCTTTCTCTGATGTGAAAATCTAAGATGTCTGCCTGCCTCCTCCTGCACAGATATACAAATATCTGGACAGTTTAAAGAAAAATTGAGAAATATAAACTTGTGTGGTGGCCACTGATTCTCTCCAGCACTTTCTATGATATGTGAAAAGGAATTTTCTGAAGAACTTAGAACAACTTCCCTTAAGCAAAAAAAGGGAGATCTATCCCACTCTTCATGGGTTATCTACATTGCCTCTCCTTTACAACATACATATTACCATGCAGTTTTGCATGGTATTATTTCCCTCTGTGTGTTTTTATGTCGGGGAGCAAACACATGGCTTAACATCAAGATTTGCTTTATTAATGGTGCACATTGCATGTTTTCTAAAAAATGGTGGCAGTCAAGGGTATTGTGTGTCTAAAGGGAACACTTAGTTCCCTTTGGATCCTGCACACCACTGTGCAGTTGAGTCTTCACCTACTGAATGCTTGCAGATGTGCTTGTCTAGGTTAGAGCATGAGAAAGCAAAGCTCTTTGTGATGGTGCGGTTTTACTGTGTAGAGTCATGTGTAGCATATTCACATTCTAATACACGTCTTTGTGTTCATAAGAATCATCCTGTTGAAGGAAAGAGGAGAAAAACTTTGCAAATGGACACTGTAATGATTCTGAAAAAAGAAACTTTGAATATGAGTTCTCAACTGCTAAATGCTATTTTGTTGTAGCATTTTTCTACTTGGCTCTGTGCCATCAAGCTCCTGGGGAGCAATTAATCTTTAAAAATTTTCAACATTAAAATTGTGTTAACACTGAAATAGGATATTATAATCTACCAGCAACTATCATTTTAATTTCTAAGAAGTTTGCTTTAAATTATGAATAAGGTAGCGATAAAAGTACAACTAACTTGATTATTGGCATTTGTTACTTAATTTTAAAAAATCTATCTAAAAATAAAATATTGTAGAACCATTGCAACTGATTAGTGGGTTCAGCGTACTTACATATCCAGTCTTTCAGTGGCAACAGAGAATTGCTCAGGGCATAAGTGAGAGCACTGCAGTGAAAACCCCTTTTACTTATATCATCCTGCAAGCCTCCAAGCATGAGGCTGTCCATAAAACACAAGAGGCAGAAATTTTCACAATGGTGACTGATGTCTATCTGTGTGGTTTCTGGGTCTTTATCTGTTTGTTTTTCCTTTAACTTGTAGAACCACATCACGGCCTTTGCAGAAGTCACATGATGTTGATGCTGATGTATATTCACTCCATTGGACTTCATCTCTTTTCACAGCCCACACACGATAATTGCAGTGTATCAAAAATAAGAAATTTTTAGAAGTCCTATTTCTGACTTGATTTTTACATCATTAAAATGATACCAACATTTTGAAGAATTCTTAAATATTAGAACGTCACTTTACTTTCCAGCAAAAATATTAACTGTTTACTTTTTGATGGAATGGGACAAACTGAGCACTAATTATATTTATCTGACAATACCCTCTGTTTTGGCTTCTCATTGGTTTTAGTGGTTCATGTACCTATTCCAACAGTACTTCATATTTTAATTTGACTTTGATTTTTAAAATCTACATTTTTAATTCAGCATGAATTTGTTTCCATTTGAGGCGATTTCAGTGTATAAAAACTAGATGAATATTATGTTCTGTATGAAAATGCTGTTTGCACATTGTATTATGCTGTATTCCATGTAAGATACCATTCAAACAGTATGTTATATGTAAGACTGGTGCTTCTGCTTTTGAAGAGACAAAAATGCCAATTTTTACTGTAATAAGTATTGTATCATAATTAAAAGTTTATTTATTTGGATATTTTCCTGACATAATTGTAGTTGAATTGTTTTGTAGTTCTTGAATGTCTTGGAGGATATATATGTATTTAGGTTAAAAGAAATGAAAATAATATAGAAAGCTTGATATATTTGTTATTACTAATGGTATCTCATGAAAGGTTAAGGGCTCCATTCTTAGCTCAGCATATCTGACGGGAAGCTGTGCTTTTCATAAATCATTTAAACAAATTATTCAAGGACACCTGCATGTTCTCATGTTTGTACACCGTGATACTATGCTGGGAGAATTGGTGCTAAGGTAAGAAAAGGGTCACTGGCTTAGTGAGAAAAGCGCATATGAGTTTCTACTCTCCATTTTCATGTTGGAGCACTCATGGGAAAAACAAAATAGGTTCATTAATTTCCTTCAGCTTAAGTTACCAGGACAGTCTAGCTTTCTCTCTACAAATCTTTCTGTCTCTGTGTTTCAGGGCCATATTCTTGCAAAAAATTTACTGTCAGTCTGTGTGGTGTTGATGAATTGATTTTTCTTCAATATCAGGCAATGTTACCATATCTCTGTTATCACTGGGAATAAATACATTGAGCCCCTCCTTCAAAATACAGCCTTGCTAACTATTTGTAGTGAAGTTGTTCTATAAAAATTGAGCACCAAATTGATCTGAATATTGTAGATATTGATGAAGCCCTTAACATCTGCCAGAAAGTTTTCCTCTGGCAATAGCTGATACAATGCTAGCACTACAGACGTATTGAGAATAATAATAATGTTCAGTGCAGGCTGTTGAACATTCTAGGCCTTAAATTTTCCATAATTCAATGTATTCCCTGTGCTTTCATCATTGTTAGAAGAAACATAAGGCTCTAGAATCAGGTATATATTCTTTTATTAGTGATTTAAATGCATTCCCACATAGTCATCCAGGTAACATCTGCTTTTTACTTTTTATTTTAACCTGTGTTTTTGCTAAAATACAACTACCTAAATAGTGCTTGGCAAACAGGGCAAGGCCAAGTTATCTTTGAGTGTAATAGAGTGTATCTCACTAAGTCATTGTGCTAAGCTAAGAATTAGAGAATAAAGAAATATATCAGTAGGGAGAAGAATCCTAGAATAGAGCCCCTAGCTTACAACAGTGTTACTTAGGTGATTGAAAACCCACCTTTATTAGACTATCAGCTGTGTTTACAAAACTGTAGTAGGTCCAAAGTTTGTGTCACCATGTTAGGCACACTTACCCTTCTTTTAGTCTAGCTATTTAGGGTCAAGGTACTAATGATTTCTCCGTGTGCAGATTTAAATGAAATCTTCACTCATTTGTGCATGGTAGCAAACCTGAATTTTTTAATATCTGATTTATAAGATTACCAAGAGATTCTTTTATGTTAAAAGAGATTACTCTTTTTCAGTGTACTGTATATCATCAGCTTGTAACTGGTCTCTTTCTCTCTCAGGATCTTTCCCAGTCAAATATTTGGGTTAAATTTATTGTATTATCTCTGTGAACCAGCAGTGAGAAAACAAAAAGAGAGACACTCTGCTGTATAATGTATTTTTAAATAAAATAATTTTTCATTCATACGTAGTTTGTTTTTTTATTTATCTGCTGTTATATTTTGGTTGATAGTGTACATGAAATGATGATTTTAAGTCAACTGCATTTGATGGTATATTTTCACAATTAACCAGGAATCCCCACAGTTAACTACCTTCCATTAGAGGTGGTTCTGGTGGACTTGAAAAGCAGGAGAGGAAGAGCTGTATTGAAGAAAAATCCACAGCCTGTTGGTGAAGGACTCTCCCCAGGATGTGGACCACCCAAGCTACATACCCTACTTGGATTTTCAAGAATTTCTTTCCCACACCTGTACCTCACCACAGCCATGGAGCTTGGGCCTTCACTCTTCTATTCTGGACCCAAAAAAGCTTTCAGTAGAAACAGTTTGCCAAAACAAAAGTAAGTTGTTATTTTCTGACTGAAATGGCTTTTTGGTGGTTGCTTTTAAAAAAATTCCATTGAGGACCCTATGACAAGCATCATTCCTCATTCAGGGAATATTCTGGTGCAGAGTGGTTCCTAATAAGAACACTGTGATTGAACCATTTCAGTGGTTTTGAATGCAGCTAGTTTTATTATCCTTGTAGACCTTTACTGTGTGTACTTCAGTGAAAGAGCTCCACTCTATAAATGAGATGTTTAAGAAGCACCTCTCATGCTATATGCTGCTGTGTTCCTAAAAATGGAATTCATAAGGCATATGGGGACACCAGCTGGACTCGTGTCCATACCATTTTAGATTCCCTTATATGTATTCTGCTGTTTGTTTATAATTATGAACTGCATAAGACATATGGTGATAGCATCTGGGCTCACATCTCTTCAGCTTTTAAAGATGTTTGTTTTAACAATATGTATTGAAAGAGGATAATGTTGGTATTTTTCAGCCACAATTTTCTTTGCTGTTCCCTGTTGCCTTCTAATTTTGGTGCTGTCCGAGATCACAGTGAGTGCGACAGTCCATTTGCACATTATTTTAGTGAACAGCTTTTTATACTCTTCTGAAGTCTAATTTTGGTATTTCTGAGGCTTGCCATGCAAAATGCAGAGTGCACTACATTTTAGTAAACAGAAAACCTGAGTCTGTTTCAGTCATGCATCCCTGGTCATCTGCATGGCCTTGGGCTTGGGGACACTCAGGAGCATTTGCAGGTGGATGGACAAGCAGACCTCCAGAACTCTCAGCCCTGCAGCACCTCCCTCCAAGCACACTGGAAGCATTTTCACCTGACAACTGACACACCTCCCAGCTGTATACCAACACTTCTCATCTCCCCTCAAGTACCTTTGAGAAACTGGACAGGTTGGCCAGCGTGTCACACCCTCACCCTGAAGTGTACTACAAGCATGATCACAGCTGGAGCCAGCAGCTGCCTGATTCTCGCTTGGATGAGTGAAAAGCCAAATGAATGGGGACCTATCATGGTTTCAGGTTTTGGTCTTCTCCTCCACTTTCTAGGCCTTTTGGTTTTCAGGGACTTCCATAAAGGAAAGTAAAAGAAAGCTTCCCAATCTCTCTGCCTACTCAAACCTCTACTGCATGCCTGAGGTCATGCAAGCTTTAGTCTTGCTATTGGCCACTAGGCCCTTTCTACTGAAACAGTGTTCCCTTTTTGTCATCCTCTCCTGTGTGAGGATGGCTGAAAAAGCTCCTTAGGGTTTTCAGGCTTGACCTGATGTTCTGGAAGGAGAAAACTGTGAACATCTCAGAGATGTCAGGGTGGGAATTGGAAGCCCTAGTGTAACTGTTTGACAAGTCTGATGTTTCCTCAGCACTTGCTGAATTTCCATGCCAAGATATGACTCTTAACAGGTCTGCTTTTGATACTAAACTGCCTGTATTTGCCCCATCTTGAAGCCACAGTCCACTTACAACACAGAGGATTAGGTACTTGGTTCCCTACTTAATACTGGAATTTGTTCTCTCTCTGTAGAGCATCCTAGGAAGCACTGCATCTCCTGTATGAAACCTGTCCCCAGTGTCTGATGAACGCTATCCCAGACAAATTGGTCATTAAGTCTAGCTTCAAAGATGCTTCTCTCCCACTTGCCTAAAAGGGTATTATGATCCAGGCATGATTGATGATCACTCTAGCTGGAAACAATATATCTGGCTAGTATCTAGGCTCCAACTACTTTTTTTTCTGAAGATGATGGTGACTTCTAGTTCTCTGCCTATCATGTCCTTTAACTTATTTTCTTCTATTCCAGTTGTCAGTTCTCGATACTATGTTCTGCTGTGAGATGTGATATTCATGAGGCATAAGGGGAGAGCAGTTGTGTTCATTGACAGGCTGTTTTAGGTAACCTTGCATATCTCCTGCTCTTGGTCTGTTATCACTAGCTGTGTAAAAAACACTTGGAAGTAAGTTAATCTAATTGAATTTGGATAATTTAATTCTAAATAGAATTATACACCAAGAGGCTTTATATGATTCCAACTAATACACAGCAAATCTCTAGCTATTTCAGATAAACTATCCTGAGTTGTCCCCTGTGTGGACAAGCCTTTCCTCCCCTCCACCCCTCCCCCCCAGAGGAGCTCTATTGTAATATCTTCCCCTACTGACTACAGACAGAACAGCCTGTGGCAGCCAGCTTCCTGAAGTGATCACAGCAGTAGAATAGTCATCTCTAAATTATGCACCTACTGGTGGCTTCATTAATGGACTGAGTGCAGAGGACTGCTCTTGTGCGCTGGAAGTGATTAAGAGTGGGTACAATGGTCTTCTCCAGCACTGAAATTACTGAATCCATCCTCTAAGATGGGAGCTTCAGTAGAAGTTTTAGTCCCCAAAAATGAATTCTTTGCACCAGTGTTTTTCATCTGTCGACACTCAGATCTAAATGAACAAATTTTTAAAAGGAAACCAAACCCTTTTTCTGTCAAATTTCTCCCTAAGTTGCAGTGTTATACATACATACATACCCTCTACAGGTACAGAAAACTTGTAGTCTTGCTGACAGTCTTTAACCTTGTTCTGAATGTGAGATCCTTGAGTTGTGAATTACTAGGATTGCTCTGAGGTAGGCAAGTAACCCTAAAAAACACAGAGTAAACATGTCTACACCTGTAAAAGAAAAACTGAAGAGCTACAAGATGAGAAAGGGATGAATTTCAAAACCAGAAAATACCTTCTTACGGTTGTTAGCACATGTGCCAATTTGACGTAGATTTGCTATATTTTTCTAACTTAACATACCAATACTTTGATGGATGGCATTTGTACATTTTTGAAATAGTGCCATAGAAGAGAACTGCTGCTCTTGATCTACTGTTTCTGCTAAGAAATCATCTGCTGTTTCATCCCCTTTTGCTACTGTTGCTTAAGGAAGCAGCTACTGTTCCTTCCTTAGCAACCTCTATTTATACAGTAGCAACTGACAACTTAAAGACACTCTATTCAAATATTCTAAAAATAAGTCTGATATGATGAGAATGAAGTGCTTATTTAGGAAAACAAAAGAAAAGTCACTTTGGCTCTCATTGAAGACAGGGGACTTGAAGCTAATCCTGATAGGAAATGCCTAGAATACACCAAGACCCTTGCCTTTTGGCAATACTTTGCATTGTTGTCAAGGCAAGGTGATAGATCATTTTGAGATTAATACCCATTTTTTTTCTGAGCAATTAGAACATTATAAGGATATAGTCTTGAAACATACAGTCTTTCAGAGAGAAACACAGAATGTTCTTATTTTTGAATTATATTTATTCTACGAAGTCACATTCAAAGACAGTGAACACCAGTGTAGAAGAGAGGGAATAGAAAGATTAAACAGACTATATATTGTCAATGGAAAGTGAGAGCTTTCCCACTCTGAGTTTCTTAGGAAAGAAACTGGGCTAGGGACTTGATGTCAGATAATCATGTGACAGAATTCTGTCATCCTGGGCCTCCTATAGGAATGTTGCCTACTTATAATGTGTATGTTTCAGTCAAGTACCATTTTGAGAAGAATAGATGATCATGAGATGTTTGATCTTTAGTTCTTTGTCAGATTAAGAGAAATTGGTACTCCCATGGCACTGGACACTATGCTGCTGCTTTTTATTTGTTGCCTGATGACCTGCCTTCCCTGCATGTTTAAGGTAAAAGGCCGTATTCTGCATTTTTGAAAGTGATTTTTCTTCAGGAATCTGGTGGTTTGCATGTAGAGTTTAAGAAAATCTCTCTCATGGATGTCATTTCTTTTGAAAGTTTGGATTGTAAACTCAGTTCTACCTTTACACTGCTAAAACCTGAAACTAAAAGCTTCTCATAGTTGAAGTGAAGAGTCACCTCTACAGGCTCAGTGGAAAAGCCAGCTTCTACAAGTCTTGAGCACCATGGTGGGAGATACATCAGAGTTTTGGTCACCTACAAGGCTCTTTATGACCTCCTCACTCTCAAGTGTGTGACTTGATTTTCAGATGTACCACTCAAATCACTATGGTTGTAGTTTCAATTGGAAGGAAGATTGCTGAGGAATATGTATGTCAACACATAAGAGAAGAGTACTAGAACTTTTCATCCTCACTGGCCTTTTGTATACCTGCTTTTCTGGTTATATGGCCCTGTGCCCTGCCTTCACCTTTTCACTCTGCTTCTGGCATTTGTCTTTCTCATTAGATGTTACATACTGCTGTGTCACATAGTGTAGTAATCAGCAAGTGTAGTTGGACTTAGGCCTTTGCCAACATCAAATGGATTTTTCAGAATATGAAAGTAGAAAAATGTGGTGAGGTAACAAATTTTATAAGAGTAGAACAAACAGCACAAAATGAGATTGTTTCAGGCAAAATGGATGGGTCAGGAAAGTTTGATAATAAATGTGAGAAAGCCAAAGCTAAAGGCTTAAATCTGAATAAAAGTTGAATTTCAAAGGATATAATGTGTAATGACTTTATAGATAGTGGATAAGAATTTCCTGTATAGCTGGAAGAACAAACAGATCATACTAGATTAATTCACGACACTGCAGATCCTACAGATAGTGATCTGGCAGTCATGTTTACAGGCACAAACATGGCCTGAATTTTTGACAAGTTACAAACAAATGGGAAAGCAAATATGTGCAGGGTTGTGTGTGTCATGCCTTCTACCGTATACCAGAAAAGAAAATTGGTCAAGAAAGGACTAGATACTGTTCTTGGTATTCTGGTTTGTATAACTCCAGGTGGGAGTCAGGGGACTTATTCCAGATTTAAATAGGAGACATAGCAGAGGGTGGGAGGAGTGATTTTGATTCTTTTTATCATTTACAAACCAGACCAAATACACATGGTATTTTGGAGCAGCACTCCAGATATGACAAATGGCCCTTTCCAAAGCAAGCTTCTTGTATGGAGCTACTCAAAGAAAATCACCAACAAAGATGTATGGGATACAACAGGAGAATCCCAGTCATCATCACTCCCCTTCAGCCACCTTGTGTCCTCCTGCCTTGAGAGGTCCCCTTTCTGAAACTCACACTCCACCCTGATCAGGCTTTGAATTAGTCCTTGAATGTAGACCACCCACTGTGAATCCAGTACCTCCTCTCCTGCGCATCTCTCCTCTGCTCTTGCCCCCACTTCTGCCTGCACTCACAGCCCATTAGCAAGGCTTCAAACGCAGTTTTTGCATTAGCTGTGAGGGGGACACAGGAGAGCTTCCCCTGTCACTGCTCCTCTGCAGCTTGGACTGAGATACATAGCCATGCTCCCTCCTACTAGGGTAAAAGGATACCAGATGTCTTCGGCAGGACAGCATGCTGTGGGAAACTGGGTCATGGTCTTAGTTGCTGATGAGTATTTGCACATTTGTATTGTTATGTTGGTATCATTCTTCCCAACAGGCTTAGTTGTGACAGGAGGCTGCAAGCTTGTGTAGATCAGTGGTTAGCCCTGGAACAAGGAAGGCTCACTCACCTGCCAGATGGAGACTGGAATTATCATGTGAATTTATCAGCTGTGTCTCTCAGAAGCTTTAAGATGTCCTGGCATAGCCCTTTTCCAGGACAGTATGTTATCAGAACAGGCTTTCAGTTCGTCATTTCTTGTTCCTTGAGTGTGAGATAGATGTGATTTCCATTCATTCTCTGTAACAGATGCCATCTTTTTTCTCATATGCCAGTTTCTTATTCTTGATTACTTTTTGAACATGTTCACTCTTCCATTTTGGTCTTTTATTGCTCTTATTATCAGATGACATAAAGAGCTTTGCAGCATACATTAATATAGCTTAAAAAAAAATACTTTTCCCTTCAATGCCATTCCTCTCTGCTGAGTTTTACACTTCTGCAGAGTTTAAGCATGTCATCTTCCTCATTGTTTGATGTTGGTTTGCAATTTACCATTTGGCTCAGAATATATCACAGCCAAATAGATAGCTTTGCCTTGCACTATTCAACACCTAGGCTCCCCTCTCCCTGTGGCAGTGGTGGAACTGTGACGTTCTGCCAGTTTGTGCATTGTTGTATGTGAGTGCTGGTTTCACTGCAGAGATGCAGAGGCTTTTCAAAAGCAGGGAGAGACCTCCTGGTCCGAGCAGTGGTGTCCTCATGGCTCTCCTAGCACAGTCACTCATGAAACTGAGAAAACTCTGTCATGAGTAGGTGTGGTTCTTTTTGGAGGCCTGCTCTTGTGTTCAGTGCTATTGTCACAATAACAGCTGTATTTTGCTATTTCGCCCATACAATTCTGTTTCAGCAGGGTCAAAGTGGATTAAGTTAATGCCAGAAATGCACAGGCTCCCTGACATTTTCTCAGTTTCTGTTGTCTGCTGCTTCATGCAACATGCTAATATGTCAGTACAAGTATCACCTCATCTGTTTTCATATCCATCCTTCAGACATGATTGACCATGTCTTTACCAAGGTAGCAGCACAGTATTGACTCTCTTGCCTCATCTTACTCCCTTCCTCTAGTGACTCCACCACTACTGCTAGTCACTTTGATTCTATTTTAACAAAGACCAATATACAGACTGTTTGTGTCTGTATTTGCGTTCTTACTACATATCTGGCTACAAGTGTGACATGATTTAAATGTATTAAAGTGTAGATTCTTTGCACTATCAGTTGTCTGTATCTGGGTCTGCAAGGCACCTCATCAGATGGAGCTTTCATCCCAAATGGGATCTTTAAATATCATCCATAATCTTCTATAGACATTTTCATCTGTCTAAGAGACATTTGAGATCCCACTGCTGAGCACAGTATCTGTAGACTTGGAATAGAGGACATAGCACTGAGATGCTCCAGCTAGCCTGTGAACATGAAAGAACAGGCCAGGATATATGAACATCTTTTATGCTGCTGAACTGTGCTGCTGCTGACTTAAAACTGAAATTTCGATGAAAGGGGAAGGCATGGAAACAGTAAAAAAAAAGGAGAGAGAAAGAAATTTAGCTAAAGATTTTAAGAGCTATTTAGATATTCAGATTCTGAAGGGGAGAAGTTGCTTACTGAAGTAATTAAGCATATCAGATGAAAAATTACCAAAAAAACTCCACAGAAAAGGAAGCCTTCCAAATATTTTATTGAAGGAACCATGTAAACACAAAGAAATGCAGATAGATTTCTGTCTTTTTTCTGAGACTAAGCCTGTTGCTGTGTCATCCTATGCAGGAAATGGCAGTCTGTGATCAATATACAAAAGTATAAATTGGCTATATTTACAGATGATATTTATGTAACAAGGATTTGTTTTCTGACCTGCTGTTCTCTGAATGGAGCTCATCATGATAACTATGTGCAATCAAGTGGAGTTTTGCTGAATATGGGTGTGCAGCCAGGACTTCTAACATCAGCTAGATAAAAAGCAGCTTAGAAGCTGGAGGTGATGGTTACTGAATCATCATCCACTGATTTTCTTCTCACACACTCATGCTTCTACAAAGAGATTATAACCAAATCACTCCATTTACAACCTTAGCAATACAAACTGCCAATGTTGGTAATAGCATTGCAGTTTTTAATTACAGCAGTTGAGAGGCTTCTAGACAAATGAACATGCAATTTAGATGCAGTTTGATGCTAGGTATCAGAGTCCTGATATTTCTTGCTCTTCGTTTATTTCTGGAGTGGTCTAGGAAAAGGATTTGTCAGGCAGAGGCTGAAGGGACATGAGGAAAGTAGTTCTATAGCTGTGTGAGTGTTAACTCAGCATTTTGAGTACTGATGAAGGACTCCATTTGTTAGATAAGGTACTCTGCCTTACAGGACTCTGTAGCTATGAGAAGGTGCCTATAGGAGGATTTATGCCTGTCATCTATTAAAGCAGTTGGTCATTGTGGTATATAAAAGTAAATTCATGGTAAGAGACCTTTTTTTTCATCCTAATACAGTCACTTGCTTCCTGCTACGTTTGTGCAGCTCTTGGATATTTCTGAAGCACTTGAGAGACTCCAGAAAAGGGAAAGTTTTATTTGAAGGAACTGAAGGAGTTTTAATTTTTTTTTTTAAATCTGCAGTAGTTGTGTTGTGCATTTTTTAGTACCTTGCCTCAAAGTTAGCCTAATGAACCAAAGCTTGGGGAGTGGGAGTGCAAGAACCTGCCAACAGAAGACCTTTGCTTGAGCTGGCATATAAATAAACACTTGAGAATTAGTGGGAGACAGTAAAAATTACTGGAGACACATTGATTTTCTTGAAACTTCACAAAATAATGTATTTCTCCTTTCTGTTGATTTACTAGATACTCCTGTGGCAAAGACTAAACATAGAGGAAACACTTAAAGCCGTATTTCCTCTAATAAAAAATATAATTTAATAGTTGTTTTATTTTCCTGCATTCTTATTTCTTTCACCTGATACAATCCTGAAGCAACTCAACACCCTCCCCCCTCCACCCCCCCTCAAATATATGCTTGCTTATAAGATGCTTAAACAGATGTATAAAAATGGCAAGTGAGTTTGGTGTGCTGGATGTCAACCAATGTGGTCACCCAAGTAATTAGAACACATTGCAGTTTGACTAGTTTTTCAGTCAAAACAGCCATATTGATTCTTATATATTAGTTTTGATAGAAAAGGGTCTCTTGACTGTTTTTCTCTGATTAAAAACTGCTTATCGCCCTGGGGAATCCACTCATCAGGAAACTTTCTCTTTTCAGCAGCAAAGAAGCAGCTGTTGGAAGAGAGCATTGCTCTTGTTTCTCTGTCTTCCTGGTCCTAATGTCTCTCTCAGCTAGTATCAAAAGAAGCAAGACAGATCAGACAACAGCAAAAATAAGATCTGAGCCCATCTTTCTCTTCCCCTATTCTTCAAAAATTGTATTATAAAGGTCACCTTTGGTGCAAATATAAGTTTGTAGCTATGTCTTATTTCCTTTTCTAAATGGAGTATTGTCTGAACTGTAGTCCAAGATCTTAGCCATTTTAATGAGAAGATGTGTAGTATATTTTGTATTCTGGCTAGACTCCAAGTTAACCTGCCTGGCTTAATTTACTCAGTGACACAAACTAACTGATACAGTTTTCACTCCTTGTTCTTCAATTTGATACAGTGTGGCTGTGCACCACTAAATCAGCCAATCCAAGATAATCACTGGCCAAAAATGGTAGTTGCTGAAGAGCCTGGCTGTCCTGAGGCCAGGCACTTCATGCCCAGTAATGCAGTGTCAGATGGTGGTCTGGGCTTGCTAGCTTAGGGGATATTGTTACCAAGGTCCTTAAACAACTTTTATGAGAATAATAGATGCATAAACTGTGTCCAGACTGTTTTTTGAACGTGAAAATTGCCTCACGTTTGGAAAGATTTTCATGAACCATGAAGGAGAACCGTGAGGAGAAATATTACAAGGAAAGGTCCATCTGTGGGCAAAGAGAGCTATAAATTCATTTTGAAAGGAGCTACTAGTTTACTAGGTTTCATATTTGCATATTCTATAGCCTATTTAGCAGTACCTTTCAGGGTTTGGTTAAGTGGCAGAGATTGGTGGCTAAGATTTCTCACACCTTGGTATCTTTCTTATTATAGAAAATAGAATTAACAGAAGGATAGTGAAATAAATACATGAAACATATTATTATAAAGTGTGAAAGCACAAAGAGAGAGATGGGGAGTACAGAGTTGGGAATATGGGAAGTGTGTTTTAAGCAGGACATTCAGTCTGGAAAGCACTGAACGTAAGAATGAGTAGCCTGTGCTTTGAAAGTCACTCTTCATAGAAAAATTGCATTCTAATTTGTATTTTGTATGGTGCTCTTTATTATTTTGTAAACTCAAGAAAGTTCTCTAAATGCTTATTAAAAGTTATGTTACTTCTGAAAGTGTATAAATTTATTTGATAGCCATTTTTATACTGATGGATCTCTTTTTGATTGCTATAATCTTGTATTTAGGCCTGAATGGATGCTATTAGGAAAGCTACAGCTGACTTGGGCTTTTCCAAACTGTTGGTAGCAATTTTTACTTTATTATGTCCTTGGGCCAAAGTTTTTGAATGCATTTTAACTTTCAGATGTTAGCATTCTTTCAAAGATATTAACTGTCCACATCTATATTAATGTGCCTGTGTCTGGATGAAGCAGTTTAATATTAGACTGAACACTTGAATTTGGGCTTAATGTACTGGCAGTTATGAGCTAGTGCTGGAATGACCCTACAAGGGTCAGCTTGAAAGTCTTAGTTTTTTGACTCTGTGCAGAGGAGAAATATGATTGTATAGGGTGCTGAGCTGCAGAAATACATTACTGTGGGACAGACACAGCAAAGGGCTTCCAGACATGCTGAGGAATTCAACTTAAGATTTTGGATTTGTCTCAAACTCTTGATGAGCTCATTGGACACAGCCAGCAGGGACTGAAAGCAATGAATGCCTCATCACTGACTTAGCAGGGGCAGAGGTGGCCCAAACAGTCCGTGCAGAACAGATTAGCCTGGAAAGATTGCCAGGAATGAAAAGTATGAAAGCAGAGATTATAGCTCATTCTAGCAGGGTAGTGGAATAGGCAGGCCACGAGTTCACCCTTCTGGTGTGCACCTTAAGTATGGACGTGACAAGAAGTGCTCTCCCCCATGGAGTGGCCTTGCTTCTTCCTGCTGGGGCATTCATGCTGGCCGCAGCCAGCTCCTGCCAGGCCACAAAACAGTCTCTGCAGGAGGCAATTTCTTTGGGCCAAGAAAAGGTGCTTACATACCATAGCTGAGGGATTTGCTGAAAAATCTGTAGATATCAAGTGCCTAATGCTTTAGCTTGCAGTGGGAGTTCAGTGGATTAACTTTTGGATGCCTTTGAAAAGCACAGTCTGTGGTATTCATTTGAGAATTTTAAGTAGCAGATTCATGGATTCCAAAGAGCCCTTTCTTGAAATCATAGTTTCTGGATTTTTAAAAATCTATTAAGCCCATATTGGAATATTGCTTCTGAAGCAGTGAAGTCTTCATTTTGCCTCTACTGTATATTAAGAGCTTTTCCATGCTTACAGGGTGGCAGGAAAGAGCCATGAAAAATTCAAGCTGGGAAACCTAGTTGTGCAGCATACAGTCATCATGGACTTAGCACATGTTACTAAGTAATATTTCTACCCCTACTTGTCTTTGAATAAATGAGAAAGAAAACAGCACAAGGCTTAATTTGACAGTTCCTCTGATGTGGAGTCGAAATTTCCAGTTTAGATGAACGTCTTTCGTAAGGTGGAGCTTAGAGAGCTGAATTGTTGTTTGGCACATAGTCTGAGGGCTGGAATGTTTGGTTTTTTAACATAGTTATCTGTGGAAACCTGGGCAAATCACTGGGAAATGTAAGTCACAGATTTGTCCCGCAGCTAGTGAGCAGGCATCTAAAAGGAGTTGATGGAGGATAGAGGGCCCTTCAGAGGACAGAGAGCTCTTTGTACTTAATTGCTCATATGTTGCTGCATGGATGATCATTCCTGTTTTCCCAGTGTCAGTAGTTTTTCTTAGTGGTGAAATAAAGCAATGGCCCCTACATGCAGGGATGGTGATTTTCAGGACCAGGTTGGTAACTCCTGTGATGCTGCTGAAAAGGTAATATTTAACCTGCTCTAGAGCACAACCTTGATTTTGACCATCCTATCAATTTCCCATGCATCCTGAGTGGTTGTCACATGTCATCATGATTCAGTCATAGAAAATGTTTTTCCACTATTTTTAAAATACATACTTAAATGTAATTTGGTTAAATGAGATCCCTACTATTGGTTCTTGAGAACCATGTTTTGGTCCATGACAAATCTATCAAGTTACAAACCATGGAAAAAACAAATTTTAAATGAAAATGCTATCGGGCATTAACTGTGAAAGCACCTGTGGTTCTACTTTAATAAATTCATATTTGTGCCTACAAGCAGTCTCCTAATGGAAAAAAAGTTTTTAATTTTTTTTATGACATGTTATGGCATTTCCATCATTCCATTGCAGAATAATACTCACATGTCAGAGGAAAATCTATGTGCTTGCATTTAAGCATGAGAATGTTCCTCTGGTGTTCAAGAGTTCATTCTAGAATGAAATTTTACAGCCCTCATGACCATCCATTCATGTTGACTTTAATTAAAAATACTTTTTAATGCATTTCTGATAATTTATGCTTATTTGTCAAAAAAATTTTAGAGAAGCCTACAATTATTAAACTATGAATGTAATAAAATTCCTTCTGAGATCAAGGGTAGATCCTATATCTGTATCTCATTTTTGTAATTTTTTCAGGTACAAATTAAACTCTATAAACTTTATTAAAATATTTTAACAACAGACTTATTCTGGTTATCCTTTTCTGGTTTCTATGCAACCTACCCACTGTTCTGTGCTGTAATATAATATCAATAATACATGATATTTTTATTTTATTTGGTAATGTGTACACATTTAAAATAATGGAAGAACAGTTCTCTAGCACTCTGATGATTTAGTGCAGTGTTCTGAAGTGTACTTGCAATTCAGTTTTCTTTATATCATCTGCAGCTGTTATAATGGTGTATTGTACATTTGGGCAGAGATCACTTGGAAGTAAAACCAAGATTTAAAATACTTCTAAGTAGTAAATATGCAGAGAATGATGTTTGTCATGCTCTTTACTGCAGATGCTTTTTCCTTTTTCAGATTATTTCAGAACACATCAGGGCCTCCCTAGTAGTTTATAGATAATAATACCCAATTAAACTATATAGTTTTCCTCCACAGATCACCTCCCTGAAACAGCCTGTTGGGTGAGAAACCAAACAGAGCATGTGGAAGTTTCATTTTTAATGACTCAGTGTCAATAAATTCTCTCTGGTACCAAATTACTGCCAACTGAATGTTTGGGTTTTTTTCTTTTTTGCTTTGCCCCTTCAGGAGTTAGAAAACAAAATTCACTTTCTAAGGGGGCTGGGAGTAGGAAGAATCTTATATGCAAGAAATGAGATGGGGAAATTATCCTTAATCATGCAACCTGCACACTTCTTACAGCTATTTCCAGCATACTATTGAGTATTTATTTTAATGGTTATTGCTGACACTTGTAAGTACTGTGTACTGTTCCAAACCACTTCTAATTATGTCCACAGCGCACCCTCTCTACCCACTGGTGTTGCAACAGACTTATCTCTTCTTCCTTGAAAGTCATTTTGGGCTTCCAAGGGCTATTTTTTCCACTCTGGTGATTTCCCTCTGCCTCCTATTCCCTCTTACTGAGTTTGGAAGCAGCTGTATGCCATGACTCGAGCTGTCACCTATCTGTCCATCCTCTTGCCTTGCCACAGCAGTGCAAAGAGTGCTGTTCAAAGGACACTCTCTGACTGCTCTCAGGGCTTGGAGCCATCCTAACACCAGCATTTCTGAACAGGAGTTACTGTTTCAGCAGGAATTGTGGCCCCAGAGCATTCAGTAGGCATTTGATTGGGAAGATCTGGAATACCGTATTGCAGAATTCACATTCAGTTGGGAAGAAGGATGGTTTGGAAAAGTTTCTGATCAAATTGCAAGTTGAGGTTCACTCTTTTAATTTCTGAACTTGGAACTGGGCTCTTGATAGCTGCCACTCTCCTTTGTGTGCATTTCAAGACAAATGGCTTTGCTCTCTGAGGCAT
The DNA here is from genome assembly GCA_013401335.1 of Brachypteracias leptosomus. Classification (NCBI taxonomy): domain Eukaryota; kingdom Metazoa; phylum Chordata; class Aves; order Coraciiformes; family Brachypteraciidae; genus Brachypteracias; species Brachypteracias leptosomus. Next base: position 92,018 of record VYZX01029761.1, read on the forward strand.
TTCTCACTAGGAGCTTAATTTGATGTTTAGCTCACTGTGAGGAGCTTGGCATTTTGTGTATTTTCTAAATAACTGCATTTCCTTTAGACAGATTAGACAATACTGTTGAAATATATTTTTTCCTCATGAGCAGAAGTATTTTTATGTCCCTGATGTCTGATAGATGAGTAGTCGGGTATGTCAAACATTTTATCCCACGGCTCTGCGCAGTGCACTGCCTGACACTGGAACTTGGCCTAAGTGAAAACAGGAAGTGCAGAACTGTGTTGAAACAGGTTTGCAGCCACTGGAAAATCCTAGTGTTAGAGCCAGGCTATAGGCAGCACCTTGCTCAGGTTCACAGCTTTAATATGACTGTGGTGTTACCTGGCTTTTGATATGCCTGCCTTGCTGTGTTAGGGATAGAAAATGATGATCCGTGTAGGGCCATGACGGAAGCACTACAAGCTGGCCTCAGATGTGAGACCCCTATTGTGGCCCAACTACAGACCACGGGGTGGAATGTGTTAGGGATAGAAAATAACAAGCTGGACTTTGCCATGAGAATGTGGCCTTGGGAGAGAGTTACACTCCAGATTTAGCACTGAGAAGACAGGTTGTTTTGAACAATACATGTAGGAGTCTGGGAGCCACTGTTAAGCAGATCATGCACCTGCAAACATCGTCTCACACGCTGGCCACGGGTGAAATGATGTTTTGCCAGTACTTTTCCAGAATCTGCTGAGAGTATAAAGGTCGGACTCCAGGCCAAGATGTGGTAGCTGGGGGGGCGACGGAGAGAGAACACCATGTTATACAAGGGACATCTTGGCTCGCTCCGTACGACCCCTCATCTTCTTTCTCTGCAATGATCCGGATCATCCTATTTACTCTCTGCTTCGGCAGTCTTTTGCTAATAATGGGGTTGGTAAGATTCTACTAACCAGGAATGCACGGCACACCAGCTAGCTCACCGCTTATGCACAGCCTGCTACTGAGCAGGCTGCTCTTAAAGGGATACACTCTGTCCGCCGCTGGGCATAGGGCAGACTTCTCCTGAAGGGAAATACACTGTACTAACTATCGCTTCCACACGACTATCGCTGAACAATAAATCTCACTGTTTTCTCACCAAGTATCATGCCCTGAGTGTGTTTGTGCCCAGAGTATCCTCTCGAACCTGGAACACTTGCTCAACAAGTGAGGATGAAGGGAAAAAAATGTTATCCTCATTAGGGTGTTGGATTTCAAGGAAACAGAAACAAAAGGTTTCATCAAGAAAATTGAATATATCCTTATTAGAGAAAAGGAAAAATATAGAGAGAAACAAATAGTATGCAAAGTAGACATTTTCATTCAAAGGAAGCCTGAATTTAGTTTGATGTTGCAAGAAGCAAAAGAGGCATTGGTGCAAGTAAGCGAGGAATGAAGAAGCTTCAGATCCTTGGAGTCTGTTACCATGTCTACAAAGTTTTTTTTCTGAGAGACAAGCTTAAAACTGATGACTTTTAAAATTAACTCCAGGCATCTATTACCATAGGTTTGCTGAAGCTAAGAGCTTAGTAAGATTCAGAAAAACAAATTAAATGTATAAATGATGGAAAAGTTGATGATTGTTGTAGACAGGATTTCAAGCTACTTACAATATAATTAAGGCATTAGGCTGAGGGAGCAATCTTAGTCCTGAAGAGAAGACTTCTCCTATAGGATTGTTATTTCATATTTGCTCTTACCCAGCCTCTAGTGAAAAATCCAGTGCTGATACCCACCAGAGACTGCATACTGGACTAAATGGATCTCAGGTCAAGTCTGCACTTATAAATCCTCTCTCAGCTATTTTATATTGATACCGTAAAAGTCGGCCTGAGTAGGAAAAAAAAACTGCCAGAGACTAAGTTTGAAGTTTCTGAAAGCAGCATTCCTTTATTCGCGCCAGGAGAGCGGGGGATCACTCCTCCGAAAAAAACACTCTCCCCGAGTACCATTCTCAGCCCCAATTTGAACCCCAAGATCCCTCCCACTCCCCAGTTAATTAACATGAAAGGTGGTATCTTTTGGAACTCATTAAAATACTAAAATGTCTCTTGTGCTTGCGTAGTGGTGGTCGTTACTTCATCCTCCATCTCGTGATTCTTCACCCTTGTACCTGGCACTTGTTTGTGAAAGTTGTTCCACTGTTCACAGGGCTGACTTAAATAGGGCTGAGCTTGTTATGTCGGGTTCTTCCCAGACGACCTCGTCCCCCTTATTCTGGAATGTCTTAACAATTAATGGTTCTCAAAATTTACAGTTCGAAGCAATTACTTTCCCAACTAGGTCAAAGCAACAATTTCCCTTATCTACTACCCAATGCCAGCTGCAGCTGTAAGCCTGAGAAGTGAACAAATTGCAAATCAGGCCTCACTTATACTTAAGAGTTTAAATCTAACTTATACTGGGAATTAAAAGAAAAGTTATAGCCTGACTATATTTATTTAAAAGGTCAGGTGAGCTATCAATATCTGTGAATTGGCTACAAATGATGTAATAAAAATGTTTAGTGTTTATAGTTTAACTGTTCAGATTGGAAGTGAGCAAATAGTAATATGGCATCATTTCCGCTTTCTGCCTGGCTAAATATACAAACACTTCATAAAGCCAAACCCTTGGTTTGGATTGTTTTGTCTAAGTGGTTTTGGTTAGTAATAAAATTCAAGGCAAAGTCTCATTGTAATGGGGCAGTTATGTTGCAAGTTTGGCAAAGATTATTTGTGTAGCTAACAAATAGCAGGTAGACCATAAACAGCCAAGGAAAAGAACATAAATCATAGCAGGGCATTATGTAAGGAGTGGATGTTGGGGCCATTCCCCTGGTGTTTTGGTACTCTTCCTCTTGGCTTTTGTGACTGTTAAAATAGACAAGATATAATTGCTCTACATGTAGCATGCAAATGCCCCCCTTGATTTCTATGTAAGAAAAAAAAATATTAAAGAAATTACAATGGAGTGAAAAAGACAATATTTGTTGCAGTGCTGTACACAGAGAGACAATAAATGATTCTATAGATGACAAGAACGTGAATCAGTGAAAATAAATTATCAAGGTTGTGGTGTCATTAGTGAAAGCGTGGTTTCAGGGCTAGAGGTGTTCAGCAGTTGCTAGAAATCAGCTATAATCTTAATATTCTTTGCAGTGGTTTAATTTAATTATATAATATTTACACTTGCTCCAAAAGGAAGATGTGTGTTGTGGGAAGAGACTGGATCAACTTTTATATTGATCTGCAGTTTACACAGGGGTTTTGACTGCACCAGGATCTGATGCTTTTCCAGTAATTCATAACTGAAAAGTAATAAACTGCATTAAATCTGATTAACCCCAAACTTAGTTTTAGGAGGATCAGTAGTATTTTCATAAAATAAATGCATTGTTATCTCTTCCACTAGGATTTTTCATTTGGAAGGACACAGCTATCTGAATATGCTGTGTATGAACCGAGCAGGTCTGACTCTAACATTTTGGGTTTATTGTTTAACAAATGGCTTGCCTTAAGATCCAGGAGGATGATGTTTTGGGGCAAACTCTTGGATTCCTGTGGTTTATCATTTTGATGTGGTTAATTACATGTACAGTTGTAAGCTTAAGGAATTCTGTTCCTTTTGGCAAAGGTTCATCAATGCATGAGATTTCCTTAGTTAGTTACTGCATTTCAAAAAACCTTCCTTACTTGTATTTCCTTTTCTAATTATCTTTGCTATAGGAAAACTAGTGTGTTCAAAGGCAGTCATTTAATTTTGATAGCATCAGAGCTGTAATATTTTTGTTTCCTTGCGATTGTATCTGTCTGTTTCTTTTAGGTTTTTGACAAAGCACATTCCCATAACAAATGCCACAGGCTGCAAAATCCTTGATGTTAAGATGTTGCTGTGATTAAGAGATAGGCAGCCAGCAAATTAGAAATGCTGTTCCTCAGATGCCAAGCTGGAACTTTGATTAGTCACCAGCAATAAATATAAAAGTCATACCACAGCATCTTCCTCAGTCATAGATAGATATTATGTGTCATGCCTGTCTCTTTTGCAGCAATCCCTCCTATTCTGTATAGAAATGACCAGCAGCCAAGATGTGGCACAGTGACAGCAAGTAGTAGAGTGGTCCATGAAATATTACATCATTTACATAATAAAATAATACATGTATCAAGTGTCTTGTGTAGACAGCTGTAGCTGCATCTTACCTGGGCCAATCTGTTTAATATTAATTTTTCTCAGTGTATACTGTTCCATAATGGATAATCTAGTCTATGTGGCTTCTCTAAAGCCCTGCTCAGCTGTGCATTCTCTCTCTATGGGGTGCTCAGGCCAATATCAGCATATTTTTCAGATGCTTTTGCATGTGATCTCATTGCTACCAGAGGCACAGGTGGTGTCTGGGGGCATGCCAGGTGAGAGCTACAGCTCGAGACTTCCTCTGGCTGGTGCCCTGGCTGGAGCAGAAGATGTGCCCACATGAAGAACTGAGGCAGATCCATAGAAAGAGCCTTTAAAGTGCCAAACTAGCAGCCACTGCCCACCCCCAGCCCTCTGGGGAACACACCTGGGGTCTCGTGCAGGACTGCCCCAATGCAGGGAGACTTACAGAGCCTTGCAGGGTCAGTCACACCTGAGCAGCCATGCGGGAAGGAGATCACCAAGAAGTGAGGGCCACAATGGTTGGGCTAAGCTGTCTAAGTGGACTAGCCCTCCTCTGAGTATTGTAGCGTGGAAAGCTGTAACCTGGAGTATTGTAGCAATGAATGGCTATGCTGGCAAGGAAAGATGATAGGCTGCATAAACTTTGATGCCATAATAATCCCTCTAAGTATAAATGAGCTATTGATCACAGCAATTACATAAACATTGATTTTTTCAGCTATTTTTTATATTGTATAACTGAGTTTTAACAGTGATAACAACATGAAAAAGTCAGTAGTATTCTGAACAAAATCTAATTTAGTAAGGGATCTATTTTGCATTTTAAATTTAACCCTTAATTGCTTGATGTACTTTCTAGATAGTAGAAAATCCATCATGTACTCAAAGAGCGAGTACTGTAAATTTCAACATGAGGACAAAAAGGAAACCACATCATCCCCATAAATAATGAAGTTGAACCCCTGGTTTAAATTCAAAGCTCAATTTAGCTGTAACTATAGAGCTGCAGCTGGCACCTCATAATATAAACACTTAAGTGGCCTATTGAATTTATTCTCAATGTCCACAAATGAAATTACAAACTTTCTTTAGAGCTTCACTTCTGCTTCAAAGCCTGCCCATGGTTTTAGATCTTCTGCAAACTTCACAATAGCCCTGTCTGTGGGGAAAGTTTGATTGCAAACTTGCAGACATGCCATGTATTTAGCTCTCTGCAGCTGTGCAAACAGCACAATGCATTTTCAATATTCTGCTTTAAACATGCACATGGATAATTGAACTTCAAAGCAACAACTCTGCTAATTCTTTTATGAAGATGCAAATTACTAGTGTGACTTCTCACCAGATTGGGAGCTTAATGGAACAATCAGTGTGATCTGAATCTGCCCCAAGGCATGAGCACAGTTGTGGGTATTTCTTTGAGTCTAATCCATACTTTACTCACTGGCAGGGTGCAAAACTAATAGTAGCCTGGAGTTACTAGAGTTTTCACATTTGAGTTTCTTCCCCTTATAACCTACATCAGGAAGAAGGGCCCTGATTCTGGTATTATTTGCAGAGAACATGCATGAAGATAAAAGTTTAACCAGGGAAGAAAATTCAATGTCTTCTCAAAGATTTAGTATGGAAAGATGGAATATTTGTTAAATTCAGTGTCTTTTCTTTCAGCAAAACTATGCTCAATGGTTTTTAAAATATGTGGCATATTTGGTGCCAGTATACATATTTCCTGATACATTTTTTAAAATGAGCCTTAACTTGATAAATGCTTGGTATCTTCCTCTCTGACCATTACCATTGTACAGCAAGCTTTTAAATGAAAGTCTGGAAAATACATTAGGTGCCTCAAAGGCAGCCAAAACAATTTAATGTCTTGCTTTCCAGTTCACAGAAACAGATATGAAAGTCCAACTTCTAGCTACTGGGAAGTCCTACTCTTAATTAATTCAATATAGAAAATTAAGGCCCAAGAAGAATAAATGGCATTGGTTGTGCCTTGACACTTTTGCCTGTCTGCACATGCACCTAAAATGATTTGAAATAGCACAGGGTTTTTTTAAAGCAAGATACTGTGAACACTTGAAAGTAAGTGTGAATTTCAACTTTGAAATGCAATTAGAATTTCCATGGAAGTCCACATAAAAACTTATGGCCTATATTTCCAAGTAGCTGGTAGTTCACGATACAAGAGAATCTTTTTTTCAGTAATTGCTAAGGACCTGTGGGCTGAAATTTTTCACCTTTTACAATCTCTCCATCTGAAACATCTGTGTGCGTCTAGCTCTTCTCCATTTCTAAACATGGCTGGGTTTTTAAAATGTTTTACAATTTGGCAACTTCTCAAAGGGAATACAAATGGGATGGTTGTGCTGGTTTTGGCTTGGATAGAGTTAATTCTCTTCATAGTAGTGAGTATGGGGCTGTATTTTGGATTTGTGCTGAAAACTGTTGGTAACAAAGGGCTATTTCAGTTACTGCTGAGCAGCTCTTGCACAGAGTCAGCACCTCTTCTGTTCCTCACACCACCTCACCAGTGAGCAGGCTGGGGGTGCACAAGAGGTTGGGAGGGGACACAGCCAGGACAGCTGACCCCAACTGACCACAGGAATATTCCAGACCATAAGACGTCATACGCAGCATATAAAGCTGGGGGAAAAAGAAGGAAAGGGGGATGTTTGGAGTTGTAGTGTTTGTCTTCCCAAGTAACCATTACATGTGATGGAGCCTGGCTTTCCTGGGGATGACTGAACATCTGCCTGCCCACAGGAAGTGGTGAATGAATTCCTTGTTTTACTTTGCTTGTGTGCACAGCTTTTGCTTTACCTATTAAGCTGTCTTCAACTCAACCCACAAGGTTTTTCCTCACTTTTACCCTTAAAATTCTCTCCCCCATCCTACTGAGGAGGAGTGAGTGAGCAGCTATGTGGTGCTTAGTTGCTGGTTGTGATTAAACCAAGACAGTCCTTTTTGGTGCCCAGTGTGGGGCTCAAAGGGTTTGAGATAACAACATATTTAATTGGAGTGTGCTAGATCAAATTTTATAGCTGTTACTGCTGTTACAGCAGGCTTCTGTGCTTGCCATGGGGCTTGCTTGCCTTACTGTGTATTAGAGTCTAGTGCTTGTTAGTGGCTGCTTTTTGCTTCTGCTGCTTGCTGTGGTGCTGCTCTGCCTATCATCTTACTCTACTGTGCCTGGGAACATTTTGATAACAGTAATGGCAATACACCTGGGCTGGCAGATGGCCAGGGCATCACTGCTGGGAAGCAGTTCATTGCAACATTAAACCCTATGGTCTGGTCCAAAGGGACCAGTGGTGGAGATTGTAAAGAAATACCTTTAAATTTTTGTAATCTGGGATTTGAGATGCATGTTATAGAAGTACTATAGCAGGAACCACCTGAACCACTGGAGGACAAGCCTTACAAGAAGCAGTGCAAGTGCTTAGTTGCTGGCTTGGGTTAAACCACAACAACAGTAAAGGGTGAAGCGTGGAGTGAGAATTCTTTTTCATGAGGTGGATATAGCAACAGAGGTATTTCTGGCAGCTCATTGGTTCGCACCTTACTTGCGCTAATACTGGGGCAGTAGCAGGTTGTCCTGTGTAATGCCATTATCCCCCTTGAAAGCCAGCAAGATTTTACGAAGGAGAAGAAACCTCCCTGTGCAGTACCAGTTCTGTGCATCAAAGCCAGAGTGCCACTGAGCTGGCACAGAAAATGTGGGTTGGACATGGAGTATGTAGCATTTACTTATTTATTCATTATCTCTTTTTTCTCCTCTCCTCTCTACTCTTTGATCAGAAACTCTCTACATTTTTTATTCTACGACCTTATGCTCCATTTCATAATCTTTTTTTCTCTCCTGAGTTTTTTCCTCTGGGTCCTTTTTCCTGTTCATTTTTTCACAGCATTTTTGAAGCAGAAAATGCATCAAAGATGCTTCAAATTTCAGATGAACTTTAAAACCCAGCCTTTGAGGAACTTCAAGGCTGAGATGGATTCACTTCCCTCCTTGGTGAGGAGGACAGGGTGGGTTCAGCATGTCCATCCAGCAGTCTTGGTAGGCATGGCAGGTACTGTTCCCAGCAAGGACCAGAACAAATTAAGAGCAGTCTGGTGGGTGCTTTTTTCACTTGAGTGAAAAAACCATCACAACCTGCCACCTATCCACTGCTAGCATTGCTCTGCCTCACTGATAGAAACACAAGCACGCAAAGATAATCTAAAATTTTCCAAAGCCTCAATACTTGAACAAGAGAACAAAAGAAATGGTGTGAGTGATAGAAAAAGCCCACAGTATCAGAGATGCTCTTGTAGTGTCTTAACTAGCAAGCAGCATGGAGGTGAGTGATGGTGACCTTCAAAAGCTGCGTGGAAACAGTGATGCAGCTTCCCTGCTAGGGCAATACCACAAAACCCAATCATGTGAGCTAGGGAGAGGGAAGCTGGGAGGTGGTGATTCCCTGTGATCTCCCCAGAAGCTGACATAGGGGCAGGAGCATGAGTGGGTGTCCCACTGCAAATGCACGTACTCTTGCCCCCTTCCAGGAGTTTGTCGTGCCACCAAATTATCCTCTTAGTAGAAAGGAAATGCTAAAAGCCAGTACAGCCATGTGCAAGCACTCCTGAAAGACATGGCCTGCTAGCACTTCTTTAAATCTGGCATTTGGAATTGCTCAGACAGATGGAACAAAAGTATGTAATAAAATGTGACATTTTACCATCTATATTTGTTAAGTGAATTCTTCTGATCATTCCCACTGTCAGTAGCACTGAGTGTGAATCATGCTCTGACAATTTGCAGTTTATAAAAACCAACTCCAGGGGTCAGACAGAAAATCAATAAGTAATTAATTGCAGGATACACATTTATCCATGGAATCTGGCTATGGTGGGTGACACCTCAGCCCAGTAAAAAAAGAAATGACACAGTTCCATAAAGTCACAGCTTCTGTAGTCAATCATTTACAGATTACTCAGTACCAATTGTCTACTTTGTGGTCATCCTTATATATAATTCTATGTATCAAGGTTTAATTAGAAATTCAGAAAGAAAAAATATAATTTTTTTCCTCACTGTCTTCCAAGTTAGTCCCACTTAATTTTCTTTGGTATGTAATAGAGCACCTTCCCTCTGTCCTCTTCAAAGCACAGCTCCATTTGATACATGCTGTCTCTTACTCTCGGTGTTTTGTTGGACGCACTCCCAGGGCCTTTGCAGAGCACAGGTACAGCTGGCAGCCCTCACAGACTGCAGCAGATAGCCACACTGATTTAACTGCCACATTTTTTTTTCAAGAGAAGGTAACCCTGAGGGTCAGCATCCCCCACTTAGCATTGCTAGGGAAAGGAGAAGGTAGAAAATTGGCATAAGCACAGAGCAAGCCCTGATACTTTGAAAGATTGCCCCTCACTCCTCCTTTTCTAATTTGGTCAGAGACTTCAGCAGCAAATATATCACTTAATGTTCATTTAGTGCGATATTAGGAATATTAAGCAGTAAATGATGGAACTTTTAATAGCAATTAAATTAAAACCGGCCTCCTCACTGCAAGAGAAATGTCATTGAGAACTAACTTTATATCTGACAGTATTTTGCAAACAGCTCTACTGCATTTTATAGGTGATGGGGCCTAGCTCTGAGTTTGCAATGACTACTTGCTCCTGCTTTAAACATAAATAGTTTACATCCCTAGGACATACCAGAAATAGAAGTGCAGAAGTAAATATTAATTCCACTATAGTAGGAAGTAGAAGTCCCAACTTAAAAGCAGAAACTGCTCTTAGGTGCTTTATCAACACAATGAAGCACACCCCAGCCCTGGAAGCTGACAATCTAAGGAACTGCAGTGTTTACATGGATGCTTACACAAATACCTGGAAAAAGAAAACCATGCTACTACTAAAATTTGTGGTCACTATTGATGTATGTCATCAATTTTTTCACCAAAGAAGTCAAAGTAGACAAGAAAATACTGCCATCTGTTTATAAGGTGCAGAAATGAGCTGGTAGCTGGGTATGCCAGGGATGGGTTAGTCCAAGGATATTCCCTTGAGAATCTCATTAACAGAGGGATTTATAGACTGGGATGCTTGTTTGAAATGGCTGTTCCTCTGATGAGAGCAGATGGTGACTGCAAACCCAGCTGCTTGCAGGTGGGGAACAGGGTACAAAACCTGCTGATCCCACCAGATTTTGAACTCCTGAAAGCCCAGCTCCTTGCTCCCCAAAGTGTGACGTCCCTCATACGTGTAAATGCAGTATCCATACCCTGGTTACCACTGGTGGCTGAAAAATATGTGGCTGAATATAAGTGAAGCCTATCATTTGCATTCCTCCACTCCAGGATTGTTGCTGACCTCTTACTGCTGCCAGCATCAATGCTGTGAGGGAAATCCCCAGCACTGCCATTGCTCTTAGTATCAGCATTACCTCCTTCAGGCTTCCTGAAGGCTAGCTATGTAAATCATATGTACAACATTTTACTTTTAAAGAACTTGTCACTTGGGGTAACCTGTGCTGTTTCATGGTGCCAAGGAGCAAAGGAAGTAACTGAATGAAGACAGCATGGGCAGCTGATCAGCTAGTTAAACGAGCAGCAAGCTCCCTGTAGATACTACTCTCACTGCTGAATGATTTGTTTTAACCACTGACTCTCATGTCCTTCCTTCCCAAGTAGTCTAAAAATATGCACTATTTGGTGGTTTTTTTTTTTGCTATATCAGAACTTTTAGGTGAACATTGAGGAGTATTTTCAGGGAGCCAGTTTCAAATGGGGACATTTTCAGCTGGTACACCAAACACTGGATCAGAAGAGCTTCCATCATGGGACAGTTGAATGAAAGTTGGTGTTTTGCCACTTGGGTTATTGGTTGCACCTCTGAACAATACACAGGCCAAGAATAATTTGAAAAATTATTCAGCAAGACATTTCAAGTAATGAATATTTCAAGTAAATCATTATGGGCCATACTTGAATAGGAAAAGAGACAAAATAGTTGATAAATTATTCATGCAGCTTTAGCACTAATGTAATAAATATTACATGGTGATGGAGGGAAATGAAGGATTTTGAAGTGAAGAAAGAAATTAACTATGAAGGAAAAGCACCTGAAAATTAGAGAAGGTGAATACACAGATTTGAGATATGTGAATAATAATGAAGAGACTAACGGGAGAAAGGAAAAAGGCTGACAACTACAAGCCACTTTGAGAGGCAAAATGATCTTCTCTAGTTCTTTCTCTGCAAACTTCTCAAACTTCTTCAGCTCTGTTTGAAAACAATGAAAACAAAAGAAAACCCCCTAGAGTTAGCCAGGTGGGAACATGCCTAGATCTGGCTAAAGGGAATTACATGATCAGAAGTACTGATCTACAAAAGGCCATTAAGTATGTCTGAGTGGTCAGTCAAATCTGCTCTGACATACCACATCAAGTCATGAATTCTTTGTTTTGCTCAGTTGTAGTGTGTACAGATTCTCACAAGTCTTATCAGTTGACTCTTCATTTTAGCATTTGAAAAAAAATATTTTTTAAATATTATTTTGGTGTGAGAGAGGAATTTAACCTCTCCTTCCAAATCTCTTCCCATTTACCTTTCTTTTCAATAGTAAGTAGAAACCAGGAGAGAAGAAAGACGTTAAAAAATCCCAGTATATTCCAAACAGATTTTGAAAAAACTAATTTTTCTCAAAGTGAAAATGGAGACACATTACACATTTTTTCCCCATTGCCAATGGACTTGGGCTTCTTTTTAACCTCAGGAATAACATATTGTAGTGGGTCTGTCT
>VYZX01029762.1:0-11410 GCA_013401335.1 Brachypteracias leptosomus
CTAATGTTGAAGAAAAACAGTTTTATTAATAAAGGAGAGATAACTTAGAAATTACAGGAGGCTGTCCACTATGAGTGGCATAGTGTAGCTGTACACAGCCAACCATAATTCATGTTGCATAGCATTTTCTTACAGGACCTATTCAAAGGCATATACTTAAAAGTCCCCTCACAACAAACCAAAACAAGAAACCCAAAGCTGTGTGAAGATTCTAATAGAAATGTAAATTCACTCTATATTTTCCTACTCACCCTGCAATTTGCAACACACATAGATAAAAAGAGAGTATTAAATAAGCACATTCTCTGATTGTAACAAAGAATCTCTGTTTATGAACACAGTAGCTGTTGCAGAGTCTGTTGTATTATTAGCATTTTATGCAATCCCATGGAAAAAAAAAACAATCAAAATAGTGGATTTTTTTCCCAGTTATATCCATTGAATAATTTTGCTTGATTTAATATTACCTTATACACAGATATAGCATTATGATTTTTGGTCTCATCTGAAAAGGATAGCTTAAAAGGACAACTCATATTCCTTAGAATTCTTTATTTCCAGTTGGTCTGATATCACACAGCCTGTATTATGCATCCTTAAGAAAGCTAGCATGAAGATTTATTTTCCATCACTTTTTATATTGACCACATGCTGTAGCTATGCTTATCACCAGTGCTTTTCACATTCACATCCCACAGGAGATTCCTTCTCAAATGCACAAAGCCATTTATCTTCATTCTGGGGCTGCAATCTAATGTGATTCTCTTGTCTGTACTCTTTAATGCAGCTCGACCAAGCTGGCTGTGAGCTAACAATAACATCAAATCAAGGAGCCTTGGTATTTCATTAAAGTAGGTCTATATTGCATTTAGAAGATGTGAAAAGAAGGGCAGTAGGGGAAAAGACAAAGAAAAATATATATTTTTTTAATGTTTTAAGGGGTTTTTGGTGTGTTTTGTAAATGAAAATCACTATTTTTCAACTTTCAGTTTGATCTTAATGCTTCAACTGTTTAATTTCCCATGAGGTTTAAACCCCTTTAAGCCTGAAGGTAATGCTTATTGCTTTTGCAAAGTTTTCATGTGCATTCTGTCTTTAGCCTGCTTGCCTAAATCCTCTATAGCACATTTGATTTCAATGAAGGTTTGCACATTTACACCTGTTTCCAACAGCATAATTTATATGTTCATATTTTCTTCATATTTGTTTTCTATGCTTCCACTTATTTCAAGGAATTAGCATATTCTTCATCTCATAGAGGTAATTCACACATTTGAATAAGGAGAGTGGAACAGGATGTTTTTCTTTAAATCCTTTTGGTTGTTTCATTAGCTGTATGTTGCACTTTGAATATTTTCTTATAATATTGCAGAAAAGATTATTTGTTATATTTTCTTTGTTTCCTAGAAGACAAACCAGCTTATTACTCCTGTTCCGCTGTCTGACATTATTTGTATTAAGCTGACTTTCCTAAATGCAGTCACACAACAGGATAATGATGTCCCATGGATCTAGATGCATGTTCTCACATCAATTACACAATATCATATCAGATTCATTGACTGATCCAAATCAGATATTTTAGAATGTTATTGCATAGAATTTACTATCCAGTCAGAAATAGCATGGTGAGAATATAATTTTTTTTTTTTTTTTCATTATGTAGGTAGATGCATACCTTCGAACTCAAACTTTTCTTCATCATAACCCATAACATACATTTTAAGATATGCAATCACTGTCTAACATACATTCCACAGCATTCTGCAAACATTCATTACTGGTTCTTTAATTTTCCTGTAAAAACTTTAAAAATAAATACCCCGAACTACATTTCTTTTTCAAGTCTGGTGATTTACTGATTACTAAGCCCACTATAGAGCTTGAAACAGTTATGATATTTTAACAAATATATTTATTGAGAGTAACTATATTCTCCCAAGCTTTAAGAACATAATAAATTATGCACAACAGAAAGGTATTTTATACAGAGTAAATGAGATACTTATATATACTTACGCTTATTTATATTAAACTAAAAACATACACAAAGGAAAGACAAATGATCAAGGTCTACAATATGTAGGAAAAGCATAGTTTTTTATCTACTGCTGACAAAGTATTCATTCATAAATACTATTTAAATGAGTGAGGAGTCTACAGCATCTCATTAACTTCCTGCTGTGCATTAGAACACTAAATGCATGCAGTGATCTCACTGAACTGGGATCTTGCTTAGGCAGAAGAGCCTCCCCTCAATGCCATCAGAGATGTGTCCCTGTCCCATTCCTGTCAATGCAAAATCTGGGCACTTGCTGTAGGGAGACTGCTTTCCTTGGCACTGACAATTTAGCTGACATGGAGTGCTTACATTAGGCAGGCAACATGCTATTCTGGTACACAGAGGAATCTGTCATCTTTCCTAGGAAGTGGTAGGCAGATGCTGACACTGTCAGGATTGAAGTAGGCATCGATAAAGCAGCACCAGGATCTGTCCATCTTGGAGCTCACCTGTCGGCCTGGGAAAGCACCCCATCTCCTCTGCACTTCCTATGCTGGTGGTGCTCCACACATGTTTACTGAAAACACTATTGCAAATGTGCACATTATTTACTTGGAACTCATGGTCAGTCTCACTGCTGATTAGATCGGTACATGGAGCCAAAGCAATCTCACAACTTACTAGGAAAAGCAGAAAACCTAAATTCAATTGTTGGTTGGTTGGTTGGGTTTTTTTCTTAGCCTAGGAAAATTCAAAGTTGCTTTCTTCCGTTTCTTAGATATGCTTCAATCACTGCTAGGTCTGTTGAAGTTAAGTAATTTGGGGAAAAAAAAGGATAAAATTGTCTGGAAATCAGATAGGGCAAGCAAGGTATGTGTCTCTGTCCTAGGGATATGACTTAGGGCTAGAATAAACCAAGGAACAAAAGCAATTCTGTATTTAAAATAATGAATTAAAATGTACAGATTTGGTAGTTGACTCTGATGAATGATTTCCAGAACTTTACAGAACTCATTTTTGCATATGGGATAAATCAGCAATTCTTTGCTTTATGTTAATGATGGAGTTATTTAATCAACATACAGAGTTAATGCAACCCAAGTTAGAATGTTTTTCCATACTAAAAAAGAAATGTCTAACTGGCTATTTTTTAGACTTGTTATATTCCTTAATATAGTTTCAATTTAAATGATAGTTTCCAATAATATACTGTCAAGGCCATTAAATACAGTAACCATTACCCATGCACAGCATCAGAGTGACTTTATCAATTACTTATGTCATTACATAGCTGTCATATGACCACTGGCAAACATAAGTAAGATTTCAGGTGACTGACTGAATTACAGAGTAAATGAAAACATTCTCATTCTGCAGCTCAATTATGCACACATTATGGTTATTTTTCCTTTTTAATTATCTGTTTGGAGCTGTGTGTAATATATATCTGATTTGATATGGTACAGTTTGCAAAATATAACTACTTATCCTCATCATAAGCAAAATAAATTAAAGAGTTGCTCTGTTAGAAAGAAATAAGGAATGAAGAAAAAATAGAATTATGACACTTAGCTAAATACTACCTTCAAAATTTCAGCTTAGTCAGAAATCTTTCAATAGAAAACAGAAAACAATTGTTATAGACTACTTTGTAATTCCAGCAAATATAAACTAGTAAAAAAAAATGTTCAGAAGCATGCTAGAAATCTATTTTCACCATTCCTAAGTCATTCATATTCTCGAGAATTACGTGTATGCCTAGTCCGTTCTCATTTATGTGTAGAAATATTCACGCAGAGCTCACATTTATGCATGCATTTACAATGTAGACATTATATATGATATTTTCATGCTCACATCTAGCAATGTCATGTGTATTTATCCATTTTCAGAAAAAAGTTAATTTCAATAGAAATGCACATTTTTTTAATGTATAATATTTTGAGATGCATTTTAAAGACAGGTTTAGAACTAGCAATAAAGGTAGCTCTTCTGATGGGTACAAGTCAATATTTTAAAAAAAATCTTTATTTGGTAAATATCTCAAAGTTTTGTTGCAATAATATATAGAGAAGGCAAGCATTCTTTATTATCATGTCTATTCTATGCATCACTTGATGTGTCACATACTCTACAGTTATTTGATAAGGAACATGTAACACATTGTCAGGTCATAGAAACTATTGTTTTTCTTCAGAAGACAAGAAGTTGTAGCTATCAGAGCTTTTGCTCAACTTCTATACAACATCATAATACACTAGGTTTTTCCAGTGTGATACCTTATGGGATTAAAGATCTGTTTCTTCACATTACTCAAAGTTGTCCAATACCATAGCTTGCTGAAGCTCTGTTGACTCCTACAAGTGATTCCTATATTTTTTGTTGCTTTCAAGATAAAGATTTGAAAATGGTTATGAGAACAAAACCAAAGTTATTATACACCCTTGCCTGAAAACCCATGTGTGAAATTTGACATGGTGATACTTTTACATTCTTTATCTATTAGTCAGTTGAACCAATCATCCAAGATTTAGGGTTCTTTCTGTGGATTCATGCACCTCCAAGTGGAGGTGCTTATCTCATTAAGCTAAGGACAGGATAGACTTGGGCATAGATGCTTCCTAGAAACTCCAATAATATCATGAAAAAAAAGGGCTGTTTTAAAATTTGAGTGATTGTTAAAGATTACCTAATCCAGTGATGTCTTGTTAGGAGATGTAACAGTGCCTATGTTATTTGCATAAAATAAATGGAACTGCAGGAGAGTGCTGATCTTAAGACACTGAAAGCCCAGTGGATAAGATGATTATTTGGGATATAAGAGAAGTTTTCAAGATTTGCCCTAATTAAAAGATGCCTATCTAAAACAAAAAACAAACAAAAAAATTGGACTAAATAATGAAATTTGTTTCTTCCTACAAAGTAGTCTAACTGTTGAGTATGAATCAAAAATGGCGATTGTTCCATGTAAACTACTTCAAGAGCAGAGCTTGAGCATCTAGTCTATTTTTTGAATTCTGTCAATAACTTCCCAAAGTCCTACCAGGTATTTCACACAACAAGGTTCACCATTGTGTCTTTTATATAAACAGTTATGCAAATATTATGATTTAGTCCTTAGTCCTGTAACATGCTGTCAGACTTAGGGGAAATGATATCTGCCAGAAGGTGTTTAATAAGTCACAGAATGCCACACTAGTTTTCTCACTATTACTAAGAGTTCTATTATTTTCTTGAAACTAAGCAGACTAACCTAGTCTGATCTACTGTTTCAGTCTATTCTGTGAAGTTAAATCCTATGAAACTATTCCCTTACGGAAATAACATCTAAAATCTATCCATGTTTGTGACAATCACTGTTCTAAAACAAAGCAGAAGATTGGTGTTAAAGTTTAGGTAGAAACAAGCAGAATACATAGCTAAATAAATATTGTAAATCAATTGAACCATTCTAGTTTTAACACTTTTATTTTTTGAATTTAGATAGATTTTGTATCTAATCCATGTAGATGATTATCCGTTTCTTTCATATAGATTCATATATATATTTTTTACTCTATGTTTATCTAAGCAGTATCTTTGAAACTAATATTTCTAAATCTAGATTTAAAATTTTTTACATCACCAAACAAAATATTTTAGAGATTTCATATATAGATTTAATAAATCTTACAGATTTCATTTAGGCTTTATCTAATCTTCTAGAAAGGTGTTTCTAGTTGATACATGACAAATGTACCAGTTCCAAATGAAAACCTAAAACAAATCCAGCGAACAGCTGTAGAAATCACCCATTTTCTTCTAATGTCTCTCAGAAAAATAACATTGAATGCATCTTATAAACATAAGTTTTAAAATTATACAGACTTTTTGAAAAAACAATAGTTTAATCACTTAAATGTAAGACTGAAACAGATTTAAATGCATTTATTTTATTGTATTAATAATAAAACACAGAAATACTTTCAAAATTATGAGGTGAAATTAAAACAAAACAAAAAACCACAAAACTTTTCTTGCTTTAACATCATAAATGATGTTAAAAAGAAGAAAAAAACTTTTCTCACCTTTGTTAAACTTGAAAAAGACCCTGAGAACCAATCTGCTCAAATCTCATCTCAGTTGGAATTTGAGTGTTGAAGCCATCCAGACCATCTCTGTGTCCTAATATTTATTAGGTAGTCCTCTATGTATTTCAAGTAGCTGTGGATTACTCTATATGAACCTACAAAGCCAATTTCCGTGGAATTTTTACCGAACACAGGAGTGAAGAAATTCTTATTAAGATTCTAAATAAATGTGGCTCTTTCTTTCACTTTCAACCTTTAATTTTGGGGAACACATATTTTATTCAGAATCTGTTATAATTGTCAGCTATATTATCAAAAGTACTATTAGTTTTCTAAGGAAAATAGTTTTTTTCTTGTCTGCTGATTTGCCAGTTCTGTTTTACTGTACTTTGTACAGTCAAAGGACTTCCTTGATACCTTGGTTTCACAGGAAGTTGCTGGGTTGTTTTACATTCTATTCAAGCTTTTTTTTTCTTGGAATTTAGCATTATCATGATACATTAGATTTCTCACTGTGGAATTTTTATGGATTTATTTGTCCTCTTTCACAAACTCATTCTTTGCTACAAACTTTCCATAGAAGTTCTATTGAAACCTTTTTATTATTTAATAAACCACAAACAAGTTAATAAATAATACCCTTTTATTAGTGCTAATGATGAAAATTACTGTAAGTGTGCCACTTGACCATCATTGACTAAGGGAAGAGCTTGAATTTAAGACCAAAGATAGCCCTAAGATTTTAGGATGAAGTTCAAGAAGAAAGGGTGATGCTGAGAAATGAGCTAAGCCCAAGTTCCAAAGGAACTCTATCAGCTCTGTAAATGTATATTGAAGTGACATTGTTCAGTCAATGGCTACTTATGTCACTTCAGTTAATTCTTACATTACCAATAGTAATAACTTTGGTCTCACTATGAACGTTGGATGGGTGGTCCTCAACATTTAGGCTATTTGTGCAAAAAATTCACTTTCTAAAAAGCTAGGGTTTAAATATGTTCTGTATTATAATCTCTAATGTTTAAATTGAAGAATTAAGTTTGCTAGTTCATGCAACACAAAAACTATCTGTGATACTCTCATAATAAATCTAATAATGCGGTAGCATTATTCTTATTAGTGTTGTCATTATTAATTAATGCATTTCAAATACATCTAAAATAATTATTTTGCTAATTGTGATGACAAGCAACAGAAAAATAAGAAAGTTTCTTAAGTTGAAAAATCATGCATTCTTTAGACTGACACAGGATATTGTTCTAAATTTAACATACCAAATGATGGCATAATAATGCTACTTTTTATATCCACTGAGTATGAGTATGCATGTAGGAGAAGATTAATCATTTAAGAAGCATTAGTCAAATAAAGATTGCAAAGACATAAATTGCTATGTATAAACATAACAAAAATGTTCCACCCATACATAACAGTAGAGTAAAGCAAAACACCAAATCTTTTTTTTTTTAAATAGTTTCAGGAATTTTGGTGCACCATATCATACTACCTTTGAATTCAGATTATTTGTACAAAGTAGAAGGATGCGGTACATACAGATGAAAATTTAAAACAGATTCTACTATATATGAGATACAGAATTTATAGAGATTTGCACTTTGCAAATAATGTTGTCATCAATTCTCATCCATATTCTTCCTCAGTACTTTACTGTAAAATGCAGCTCTTCGCTTTCATATATTATCTCAATTGAGTGGAATGAACACTGCTAGTATTTACATGGGAAATGTAAGTATGATATTTTGTTATTGTAATGTTTATGCATTGATAGTTCATCAGGCACTGAATAAGTTGATAGATGCTGTGCACAGTTTTGTTTTTCTATGCACTAATTAGAAAGAAGAAATCCTCCTCTAAACCATGGTTTTCAAAAGGCTTGGAAGTACTCACTTTTGGACCTGATGCACAATCTATTTACCTGATGGACCTGAATGGCTGTTTTTACAAGTGCTTTTTCATGATTAAGCAGTGATATCTGCAATAGGTTTCAGATGTTAGACTGTAATAAATCTTTGTAAATATTTAAGTCATATAGTAATCTGTTATTTCAACCAAAATTTCCCATTAAGTCTATTGTCCTCTGACAGTAGCGATCAGTAATGTTTAGCATTATCTCTCAAAGTAATAAATGCCTGTGTTTCTCTTGATATTATAAAGGCCCGTATAAGCCCTACTTCTGTGTCTTTATAAACAAATTGTGGCTAAATCATTTTCAATTCAATAAGTGATGTTTCAAGTTAATAATAATACAAAATATTAAGAAAATCAGTCACTATGCCTGCACGGTTAAGGTGATATTGTATTTTAACAGACTTTTGTTAGCATAAAAAAAATCTATAAAAATAAAATGCATTTTCATAATCTATTAGTCTTTGTTATTTTATATCTATTAGAGACCAGATTTCTGAAATGTGGCCATAAATTTTACACCACCTAATTTTTTCAAACCCATTTGACTCTGAGAAAATCTCATGGAGATTGAGAAACAGTTTTGTGCATGCACATTCAGGTTTTGGTACAAATGCTTTTGAAAAGACTGGTAGTCCTTGACTGAAAGACTTTGATGAGCTCTGGATTAGGTACTCTACTCTCTACAATACAAATATTAATTTAGATACATTTGAAACAAATTCCATGTATTTGCCAGGATATATATATGACAATGTTGAATAAGATTTTCTCCTTTTTTTTCTCCTAGATAGAAATGATACATTTTAAGTGCTAGTATTACCCCTCTGAGACTTTCATAGTCCAAAAAGCATGCTGACAGAAATGATCATGGGTGATATTTCAACCATTCAATCAGATAATTACCAAAATTCTGAAAGGGAACCTGCCTTTTTATGAAACTCTACTAAATAAAATTTTACTGTAAATGACACTTTACTCCTTTCCATATAGGACTGATGATAGGTATCAGAAGACTACAAGAAAGTACTTACTTTATTTTAGTCTTGTATAATACCATATTAATTAGTCATATACAAACCAAAATGTAGGCTAAGGCAAAACAGTACTAAAACCACCAATGACTAAACTTGTTGAAACACAAAATTGTTGTTTAAAAATGAACATTGCATTTCCTTTGGCAGAGACATGACATAGACTGCCGGTGACTGGCTGAGATAGAAAGCTTTCTTCTTGTGATCCTGAGGCCTGGAGGGTGGCACTGGATGCAGTACCAGAGGTCCCCTCTGAACATCAGGAAACACTTTTTTACTTTGAGGGTGAATGAGCACTAGCACAGATTGCCCAGAGAGGTTGTGGTGTCTCCCTCCTTGGAGATATGAAAAAGCCATTTGAACATGGTCCTAGGCAACCGGCTATAAGTATCCCTGTTTGAGCAGGGGTTGTTGCATTAAGAGCAGTAAAGTAATTTGGCAGGAGATAAACCCCCTTGCTTTTCAGCTTATCCTCAGACATTAGAGGGACTGGGGGCAGCTAGGTTTAAGCCCTGAATAATGCCCAATTTGACACTATGAGTCCAGTATCTCAGATTCACTCAATAGTGTGCTGTATTCTCATCTAACCACTATCTACAGACTTACATGGCTCCCAGTGAGAAACAGTGCGGCTGATTACATGAATAGTGTAATTTATTTAAAGCAATAGGAATACAGGCTCTTTGTGGATTGCCAGTGATAGACACACTGTCTGCAAAGTATGTATACAGAAATGTCAAGATTGCAAATTACCAAAGCCCTAAGTTAAAAGCAACTCTATACAGATTTCTAAGTCCCGAAAGAGCTCTCGAAGAGGTTTGAACCTTACCCAAAGGCGTTCCTATGAAGGGGAAGAAAGGCTCAGCCCATTGACTGATCCCAGAAGTCAGAGGTCTGCAGTAGGGTCCTTCCTGACTTGTCCACAATGATGTCTTCCCAGACATCCTCCCTTTCTTAGGCTACTTTTATATTGTTTTTTACCTTCAAGGTGGAGACTGGGTGACTCTAGTCATACATGTTTTTGTTGTGACTGGTGTAAAATTTTCTTGCTTCAGTTTAAAGGTATAAGTTACCTANCAAGTATCACTGAGTTCCCATCTGCACTATTATCAAAGAGCCTGGCCACGGGTTCTTCACTTCGATCCACCCTCCGTGTGGTTTCCAAGGTTGCAGATTATGTTGCTTAGGGAACCATCATGGAAGGGATTCCATGCGATTCAGCTGCACACTGCCCTGGAGACCTCCTCAATATTATAACTTTCCTTAATGTGTGAATAATGCTGTATTTCTTAATAAGTTTAATTTTCAAGTTACTTCCAGTGATTGTACCACAGGGGCATTGGACCAGCTGACCTCCAGAGATCCCTTCCAACTTCAACCATCCAGTGATTCTGTGATTCATGTGTAATTTCTACCTCTGGAATTATTTCTCAGCTTTGACCTCAATCCTTAAAAGAGAATAAATACCTCCACATTCACTTCCTCTCTCCCTTGGGAAATCTAACCTTCCTACTGGAATGGAAAAATACTGATCATATTATTCTTTTGTCATCATGTTTCCTTGTTAAAAAAAAAAAAATTAAAAAAAAATTGTGTGTTGTTGAATATTTTGGTTTTGAATATGTAGCCTCATATAAAAAATTAGCTCAGACATTTCATAATAAATTTTTTACAGACTCTCAAGGGACTAAGAAGTTTGAGAACATGTTCCCAAACAGCATGCCCATGGACAGTAAAATCCTCAGTGAGTATACAGATCTTAGTGTTTGCAACTTTGTCCATTTGTGCATTCTTTGAGGTTTCTCAGGGTTACAGCTGCCAGAGATAAATTCAAGAAAACTTCAGATGTTACAAAGAAAAAATATGTTCTCTGCGTACCTTATATTATCTTCTGTTTCAGGATTTAGGGGTTCCATTATCTTCTGGGAAACAAGTGTATATATTAGAAGAGAAAATGTAGAAGGCTTAAGGACTTATATCCTAGCTAGTAGAACTTGTAAGTTAATAAAGCCAACACCTAGATCCTTAAAATGCAATTTTAGCTGCAAACTAACCTTGGAAGTGACCAGCATCTGATGCTAATACTGGTGAGGTAATATGTTGCCTGAGACATGTCCATACTCAGTGCTGAATAGGTTGACTCATTCCTCTGTACAAAAAGCCTACCTACCTGTTGGTTACATTTGTATTCCCTCTGCCATCAGTAGACATGGGAGCTGCTGAGCATTCCCAGAGCAGATCTAACTGTAAGACACAGTTCATCTGCTACTCTTGTTATCAGTTTCCCTTTAACATAGCTTCACGTGGTTAAACCATTAACTCAAGTTATGGAAGGTTTGTATGCAATTGTCTTCTGAGAGTTGTAGTGGGTCTGTCTG
>VYZX01029770.1:7297-58001 GCA_013401335.1 Brachypteracias leptosomus
CAAAGTTCTAGTCAAAAAGTAAGAAATAAAACAGTAGTATTATGGTTCAACCACCAAGACATCCACTGGAAAAGTAACATGGCAAGCTGCAGGCACTCCAGAACACTCCTCGAGAGTGTTGAGGATAACTTCTTAATCCAGGTAACAGGCAGTTCTACCAGAGGCAGTATGATACTGAGCCTGATGGTCACCAAGGCAACTGACCTAATCGGTGCAGTCAGGATTGGAGGTAGCCTGGACTGCAATGATTGTATGTTGTTGGAGTTCACTGTCCCAAGGGATACAGGTCAGGCAAAGAGTAAAGATAGGACCCTGAATTTTAAAGCAGCAAAATTTAAGCTCTTCAAAGAGATAGTCAAAAGGACCCCCTGAGAAACAACCCTCATGGACAAGGGAGTAGAATAAAACTGGAAGATCTATAAGGCTGCTTTCTATAAAGTGCAAGAGCTCTAAATCTCCATATGTTAAAAATGAGACAAGGAAGGCAAGAGACCAGCATGTCTGAGTTGAAACCTGTTGTTCAAACTAAAGAACAAGACAGAAATGTACAGGCAATGGTATCAGGAGAGGTATCCTGGGAGGAGTACAAGCACCCTGCCTGGTTGTGGAGGGATTGGGTCAGGAAAGCCAAGGCACAGCTGGAGCTGAAGTTGGTGAGAGATGAAAAGAATAGCAAGAATGGCTACTGCAGCTACGTCAGCCAGAAAAGGAAGGTCAGAGAAAGTGTACTCCCACTCGTACATGGCTGAATATGACTGACAAACTGGTAACAACAGATGAGGAGAAGGTTGAGATACTCAACAGTTTTGCTTCAGTCTTCACTGGAAATCCCCCTTCCCACACCTTTCAAGTGGATGGACTGCAAGAAGTAGACTGGAGGTGCAAAGCTCCTCCCTCTGTAGGAGAACATCAGATTCATGACCACCATAGAACACACATACGTATATGGGACCTGATGAGATGCATCACAGAGTCCTGAAGGAATTGACTGATGTAGTTGCCAAGCCATACTCCATGATATTTGAAAAGTCATTGCAGGTAAAGTCCCTGGTTACTGAACAGAGGGAAACATTTCAGTCATTTTTGAAAAGGGTAAGAGGGAGGACCCTGGGAACTACCAACCTGTCAGACTCACCTCTGCATCTGGGAAGATCCTGGAGCATATCCTCCCAGAAGCTATGCTAAAGCACATGGAGGACAGGAAGGTGACTCAAAACAGGCAGCATGGCTTCACCAAGGCCAAGTCCTACCTAATCAACCCAGTGGCTTCCTATGCTGGAGTGACTACATTAGTGGACAAGGAAAGAGCTATGGATGTTGTCGATCTGGACTTCTGTAAGGCATGATCTCCCACAACATCCTTCTCTCTAAATTGGAGAGATATGGGCTTGATGGGTGGACTGTTTGAGGGACAAGGAATTGGCTGGATGGTCGCATCCAGAGAGTAGTGGTCAGTGGCTCAATGTCCAGATGAAGATGTGCGGCAAGTAGTGTTCCTCAGGAGTCCATACTGGGACCAGTGTTGTTCGATATCTTCATCAATGACATAGACAGCAGGATTGAGTGCACGCTTTCAGCAGGTTCGCAGAAAACACCAAGCTGAGTGTTGTGGCTGATACACCCGAGGGACAAGGTGCCATACAGAGGGAACTGGACAAACTTGAGAATTAGGCCCGTATGAACCTTCAAGAATCGCAATAAGGCCAAGTATAAGGTCCTATACATGAGTCAGGGCAATCCCTGGAATCAATACAGGCTGAGGGATAAATGAATGGAGAGCAGCCCTGTGGAGAAGGACTTGGAGATACTGGTGGAAGAAAAACTGGACATGAGCAGGCAATGTGTGCTTGCAGCCCAGAAAGACAATGATATCCTGGGCTGAATAAAAAGAAGCATGGCCAGCAGGTTGAAGGAGGGGATTCTATCACTCTACTCCACTCTGGTGAGACCACACCTGGAATACTGAATCCAACTCTGGAGTCTTCAGTATAGGAAAGATATGAACCAGTTGGAGCAGATCCAGAGGAGGGCCATAAAACAGGTCTGAGGGCTGAAATACCTCTCTGAAGAAAGGCTGAGAGAGTTGAGGTTGTTCAACCTGGAGAAGAGAAGGCTCTGGGAAGACCTCATTGCAGCCTTTCAATACTTAAAGGGGGCTTATAAGAAAGATGAGAGACCTTTTAACATGGTATGTAGCGATAGGACAAAGGGTAATGGTTTTAAAGCAGAAGAGGGTAGATTCAGACCAGATATAAGGAAGAAATTTTTTATACTTAGGATGGTGAAACACTGGCACAGGTTGCCCAGAAAAGTGGTAAGTGTCCCATCCCTGGAAACATTGAAGATTAGGCTGTATGAGGCTCTGAGCAACCTGATCTAGTTGAAGATGTCACTGTTTACTTCAGAGGGGTTGAAGCAGATGACTTTTAATGGTCCCTTCCAATCCAAAATATTCTATTTCTATGACTCTATGTTTTGCTGTGACTGACTACTTTAAAAGATTAACTCTGGCACTGTTGAATTATTCATTATATCTGTTCCCCCTTCCCCACTTTTTTTTTTCCTATCAGTGTCTGTCTTCTTGAAAAGAGGATAGGAATTTGAGAAAGGAGGAGGAACACAATAGTGCTTCACTCCCAGTGAAAAAAACAGCTTAAAACTTGCCATAAGCCTCTTTAATCCCCATTGTGTTTGAGGAAGGCAGCAATTTTCAACCTTGGGACCAAGGAGGACATTGGAATGGGGAGCATGGCATCAGAAGAGCGGGGAATAAGTATGAATGAGTTTTCTCAAATAAAACTGTCAATAATTTTATTATTGTGTAGTGGGTCTGTCTGAGCTGATTTTCCCCATACAGACTAGAAGCCAGAAGGTGTTGATAACACACACCCTTGTTATGACCCCCACACAGCACCAAAGGTACGGGGTGTGTCGGGGGGGCAAGATTTGGGAGGGGATACAACCCGGACAGCCCACCCGAGCTGACCAATAGGATATTCCATACCATATGATGTCAGCTCAACTATAAAGGGAGGAGGACGGGGGGATTCTGGGAAGACATTTGTCCTCCGAGCAACCGGTACGCGTTCTGGAGTCCTGCTTCCCGGGACAGGCCCGACACCGTCTGCGGATGGGAAGTAGAGCGTAACAGCTTTGTTGCTTTTGCTTCGCGCGCACGCGACCTTGCTTTCTCTGCTGTTTATTAAACTGCTTCTTATCATAACCCACGGGTTTTCCTTTTCCATCTTACTCTCTCCCCGCTTGCCTTGCTGACGAAGGTTTTGGTGGGGGGTGGGGGGAGTGACAGAGGGACTAGGGGTGGGCACCGGGCACCCAGCCAAGGTAAACCCACCACAGTTCTTTATTATTATTTGGATAATTAGGACTACTTGACTACAAAAAGTAATCATATTAAGAGCAAATTCTTGGCCTCAGAAGTATAATATATTCTTTTTTGATCATCTAAATACCTAAACTCTGAAAATATTAACTGTATAAAATACTTTCTAAGTACTTTGTATTTATACCATAATCATTACCCTTGTGAAAGAAGCAGCAAGTGTTCATTTTCCAATTTTATGCAGAGAAAAATATCATATAACAAAGTTATATCAAGTAGACATTGAGAAAAAAGTCTCAAGCACCCTGTATTGTTCCACTATTGTATATTGTAAACACTCTCTTTTGAGTGTACAGGCAAAGCTAGCTTATCAAAGAAATTCCCTGAATAAGCTTAAAACAACAAAAACACTAACAATTCCTCCACCTTTGGCAGTGTCTGGAAATGTCTTAAAGCCTGCACTATGTACTGCATGAAAATTACATGGAATACCTCTTAAGCCTTCAGGAACTGTGAAGAGACTAGAAAGCTTATTAAATGCAATCTCCCTTGTTTAGTTTTTCTGTGATGTCATGAGAAGCTGTGGACTTGTAGCATTGTCATAAACAGAATAGTAATATCCTGTGTGTTACTGACTTACTCTTTTAGAAGATTCCTCTGCATTTGGAATGTGCTACTTCTCTTTTCTATACGACTAATTAGGCATCAATCAGTAGGAAACTCAAAGGCAATCCATAAAATTTTCTTAGGCTATTATTTGACATTTTTTGGTACCTTACATAAGGAAACAGGAAACATTCTTTTTTTTGCAGGTTTTAAATGAATTCTTGTGAATGTAAACCTGCCTATGTTTCTTCATTCTTTAAAAATATTTTTCTGTGTTGGTTGTTTGGGGATGTTGGGGGGCAAGCAAGAGTGTTCATATTGGTACATGAGCTAACCAAAAGCCCCTGTAAATCCTAGGTCTGAGTCCACTGCCTTGCACCTTGTTTTGTGGTAAGCATAATTTAATAAAATCCAGCTGGATTTAGAATGCCTTGATGATTTACAATGTAACTACAAGAATACCTTCTCTAATGAAAAAACAGGTTATAAGAAATTCCCTCTGTTCTTGCTCCCTGCCTGCTTTCCTCAAGTTTCTGTACGCTGCTACCTCCATTCTGGGGCACAACTCTCTGGGGAACAACATTACAACAAAAATATCAAAATAAAGGACCACACACCTCTCTGAAAAGAAAAAAAAAAAAAAAAAGGGAGTTAAAAAAAAAAAGAAGAAAGTTGTATTTTTAATTCATTGTCATTATTGTTTTAATACAAAACACTGTGAAGATCCAGGTTACAATTTAAACTTCTGATACAAAGTGCAAGAGTAAGAAATTACTAGAATGGCTTTGGTATTAGATGGAAACTACATTCTTTACATGTCCGACTCACTGAGAGATAAGAACAGCGAATCACATCCAGTTTGAAGATACGAAATATTCTATTTGTTTTGTACTGTCCTAATGAGATCACACTTCAGTAGTGTACTACCCACCTGAAACATGTAAAGGGAAGATATATTTTTAACATACTTTAAAGGGTGAAGTAGTCTTAGCAATAGTCAGACTCCACTATAGAATTATATGTAGGTAAATCAGCATCTGAAAACAAAATATGAATAGAATTTGGTTATATCACTTTTACGAAGATGAATATTCCCTTTGATACCAATTTCTGAAGAAACTGCAATCAAGCAAGTTGCTTCTGCTGTTAGTAAGATTCTGCTTGTCTCCTGAAGGGAAATACACTGTACTAACTATCGCTTTCACAAGACTATCACTGAACAATAAATCTCACTGTTTTCTCACCAAGTATCGTGCCCTGAGTGTGTTTGTGCCCAGAGTATCCTCTCAAACCTGGAACAATACCTGATTAAAGCAAGCAGTCAAACTTTTATATTGATAAGAACTTCTCTCCACCACATTATGGGGACAAAACCAAAATCCTAGCTTTAATTGGAAACAGAGCCTTTATTAATGATAAATTATGATATATTTTCCTTTAATTGTCTAGTCATTGAGAAAAAAGCTAGAAAACATTGTAGAATTTCTATTAGAAATGTTTATGTTTGTTTTTATCATGCAGGGACTATGGTTGAAATAATAGGCATAAGCAATTTACAAAATTTTAACTTATTCTGAAAGTTCATGCCACTGATGCATTGATCATACAAATATTCATAAAATCTATCATTTCTCAGAATGTCTAGAAATCAGCTTTGTATCGATTATGCCTAGTTACCTGTTGTGTTTGGGATAATATGAAAATGGACACAAGCTTCTTTTATTGATTTACTGTCAAATAAATAATTACTATTCATTATTTATTGATTATAAACTTCTATAATCATTTCCCTTCCTCCTTTTTATGCTATCAGTATCAGTTCTAAGGTAGAACAATCTACTTGATCAAATTTCAAAATTGGTTATGCACATGGTAGTCCTTTAAATTCATGTGGAAATACAAAATTTGTATCCCTCAACTCCTTTGAATCATTTTAGCACACTGCATTTAGGAATACAACAGAATAATAACCCAAGAGAATATGTCCACCATTTACGTCATGCTAACTAAACCAATGCAATTCATATAGACTTTTTTTCCTGAAGGTACTAAGACAAGTTTTTTGTGGATGAAAAAAAAAAAAAGGAAAAATAAAGTCTTAAGGCAGAATTTTAGAAATAATATATCGGGCCAACACCCAACAAACATAACAAAAAAAGTATGTACTGTAACAGAGACAAATCTGTCATTCTGTCTTCCTCCAGCTTGGTTTTCATGTATAACCAAATACTTCTCATTTAGCACTTGTGAGAATTGTGACTCTTATGCTCTTGCCCAGCAAAATAAAAGCCATCCACTACTGAGGTGTCTTCTGATGAAATAACTGAGGAAATAGCTTACTATTTCCTCTCTATTTTCTCAGAAGGGAGATGAGGGTTAATGTCTGCAGCATCAAGAAACATAATAACTTAAACATCTAGAAACAAGGATGCATGACAGCCGGAGACAACAATAGCAGTACCCAGAGATGCAAACCACACACAAAAAACCTTTGAGTCAGAGTCTTGTATATCAGAAACTTACCCAAAGGCTGTCTGAAGAATAAGAGCAAGTTCAAGCTTTTTCCTTCCAATTAACAGAGTTTTAGATGAAGGAACATGTGCATTTCTACCAGAAAAGAAAAAAAAAAAAAAGTTAGAATGCTCCTAAGAATTTGAAAAGAGTTGAATTCACTCACAATGAAAAAAAACTTGAATCCACTTTTTCATTTTCTGAATTTTAGAACCATAATTTTAATGTACAGAGGCTGGCAACACCATTATTGACTGTATCTTGTATAAAAAGTGACTATTACTGCTGTGGTTTGCATTTACCCATTTATCCCAGTTCTATTTTACTCCATTCAGATTCAAGTGAAGTTTAGACACATTTTGTCTTTACATCTAGATCACAATGGTGCTAAGGTGAAAAAAATAAGTACCCTGCTCTCCATGAATGAGTTAGTTTACAGACGAGTAGGTGTCTGTATTTCTGTGCCAGGGAAATATAAGCACTTGCATCCAAATTTTTATGGTACTCAAATTAGTGCTTAGTGAATTAGAGCATTTTGATAACCTTTTAGTATAAATGTAAATGATACGTTTTCTCCTGTCTACTAAATATTTACTCAACTACCTGATTATTGATTGCTGTTATTCTCATCAAATTATATATATTTGTGTGTACGCGCAAATACTTTTTCATGTACATTTCCAGAATTATAGAAAGTGCACAAAATGAAAGACTGTTTAATCTGAATGGCAGTCTTTTTCTTCTGCTAGACATACATAACCGTGAAGAACGTTGTGAAATTTAGGATTCTTTCTGACATTGATTTGAAAATTCATACTTTCCCACAAATACATGGCAGTAGATGACAGCTGTATGGGTGTGAAATCTGTGAAGTATATACAGACTCTTTTCCATTTTGGAATTTTGCCAGAGTAAATTAGTTCAGGTAGAGTCATTATATTTGTAAATTAAGAACTAAAGGTATGATTGTGAATAGGTATTTCATGCCATATAGCCAAAGAAATATTATAAAGCTTAGTTCTTATGCCCAGTGCAGGTCTATTTTATTTTTCAGTGTATCTTTGATATATATGCTAAAGACCAAATCCTACTCCTCAAGCCAAGAGGCAAATCTCTAGTACTTGAGCAGTCATGCTGCTGAAGTTGCCTTGTGTCTGGGCTAACCCAACAAGGCAAAAAACTGGCCACGCAGAACAGGAGCAGAAAAAGCAAGTGTTCAGGGGTTATGACTAGAGGCCTAGAGTCCTGGAGTTAAGTGTGTACACTTGACAGCATAGAAGCATTCAGGTGTGTTTATTCTCATTTTTTTTGCACATATCACTTTCTTACCAATATCTGAGGCAGGTGCACCATCCTGGATTTGGCTATGATAGGGCATGGTGTGGTTGACATGCTGGAGGGAAGGGATGCCGCAGAGGGACCTTGAGAGGCTTGAGAGGTGGGCCTATGCCAAGCTTATGAAGTTCAACAAATCCCAGGACAAGGTTTTGCACCTGGGTCGGGGCAATCCCAAGCACAAATACAGGCTGGCCAGTGGGTGGATCGAGGGAAGCCCTGAGGAGAAAGACTTGTGGGTGCTGGTTGATGAAAAGCTCAGCATGAGCCAGCAATGTGCCAGTGCAGCCCAGAAGGCCAATCACATCTTGGACTGCATCAAAAGAAGTGTGGCCAGTAGATTGAGGGAGGTGATTCTGCCCCTCTACTTCTCTCTCTTGAGACTCCACCTGGAGTACTGCATTCAGCTCTGGAGCCCCCAGCACAAGAAGGACATGGACCTGTTCGAGAGGATCCAGAGGAGGTCTACAAAGATGATCAGAGGACTGGAACACCACTCCTAGAAAGAGAATTGGATTTGTTTAGCCTGGAGAAAAGAAGGCTCAGGGGAGACCTTGTAGCAACGTCCTAGTATCTGAAGGGGGCCTACAAGAAAGATGAGGACTTTTCATAAAGGCCTGCAATGATAGAGCAAAGGGTAATGAATTCAAACTGGAAGAGGGTAGATTTAATTTGGAAATTAGAAAGAAATTCTTCACTCTGAGGGTGATGAGACACTGGAACAGGTTGCCCAGGGGGGTTGTGGATGTTTCCTCCCTCGAAGTGTTCGA
Organism: Brachypteracias leptosomus; assembly: GCA_013401335.1. Classification (NCBI taxonomy): domain Eukaryota; kingdom Metazoa; phylum Chordata; class Aves; order Coraciiformes; family Brachypteraciidae; genus Brachypteracias; species Brachypteracias leptosomus. The sequence continues at coordinate 15,860 of VYZX01029770.1, forward strand.
GGCCAGGCAACCTTGTGGCCTTGAGCAACCTGGTCTAGTGGGAGGTGTTCCTGCCATGGCAGGGGTGTTGGAACTAGATGATCTTTGAGGTCCCTTCCAACCCAAATCATTCTATGATTCTATAATAGGGTTAATTTTCAAAAGGAGCTGCGAGAGAGCACAGTCAGGATAGCCAACTGAATCAGCCAATGGGGTATTCAATACTATACTGATGTCATGCCTTCTATATAAGGTGGAGGGCAGGCTGGGGACAGGAGCATGGATTTCATACATTGTCATGGGTTTGCAGGGCTAGGCCATCAGTGCAGTGAGCTGTCACATTGTATATCACTAACTTTATATATTATTTCATTAGTATTACTTTATTACTGTAGTTTCTTCCCTTTTTGTGTTGATCTAATAAACTCTCCTTATCTCAACCCATGAGATTTTGCCTTTTTCTTCCAATTCTCCTTCCCATGCCACCAGGGTTGGGGAAGTGAGCAAGCAGCTGCATGATGCTTGGTTGCCAGCTGGGCCGAAACCACAACATGCATGATTGATAACAAATCTATACGTATTTTTTCACAAAAAATAATGGGCAAATTCTAATTGGAAAAGAAACAACTTTTTAAAAGTTTTGATGTTTTTCCCCCCTCAGTTTAATGTCATACACAAAAGAAATTCCATAACTGAGAGGGGATAGTTTTTTGAAAGGAGGAAATGATTTACCTATTTGGAAAGAAAAATAATTCAAGTTCTACCGCATTTACTGTGAACTCCTTTAACAACACTGTCTCCATAAGTATGGAGCAGAATTATACACTGTCCTAAAAAGAGAACTCTAGGATAATTCTGAGCCTACGGTATCTGTGTCTTTTGGATGCTAGTCTGGATCACATTTCTTCGAGTTGTCAAAGCTGTAGGCTTGTCATTTATCATCATCCTACTGTAGATAAATTTGGACACATTCCCTGCCTTTGTTATTTTAATTGTGAACTCACATTACACAAATAAAATGTAAGTGAACAGAGAAGCAATCTGAACTAGTTAATGAATAGATATAATTTTTGTCTCCAAAGTACTTTTCTGTTTTTGTGGTTATAGCACAAATATTTTAAAAAGTCTGATTGAATCTCAATGAAAAAGAAGCACATGAATTAAAGCTGTTCACTGCAGTTTGCTTTGAGTAATCACCCTACAGTTCAGTAACAATGAATAATTCCCATAGCAACCCCTACTGCCATATGGCACCAAAATCTACTCTCATACCTTAAGGACAAAATCTTACCAGACTGAAAAATAATGTTTAAAAATAACACTTTTGTAATTCTAAATTTTATCCTAGGGACAGTCTGGAAAAACAAATGACCTTGCAAAGGAAAAGAGATATTTTCATACCACATTTTTCATAACTTTCTGTATACACTTTGGTTAAGAGAATAATCTCAACATAGATTCCTACATTTTTTTATTACACCTCTTCAAGCGATGATAAATTCTGACAGTCATGGTAAAAAGCACACTACTTACTATAATGCAAAGGAATGTATGCTGAAATGTTCAATATGTCCTAGCTACGGGCTAAATCATAACATCCATTTTAAGCAAAATTCCCCACTGCAAAAAACAAGGAAAAAACCAGAAACTTTACATAAAACTTGTTAATATGAAATGGCCGTATTTGTTCGAGGATATCTGCATCCTTGGTAAGTACATACAATGTGGCAGATTTAGTAACCCATCAAGTCTTCTTGACAGAACTGTAATGGCAAAAAGTAAATTTTAAGATTATTATTATCTATCATCATAGAATCATACAATTTGAGCTGCAAGGGAGTTCAGAAGGTTGGTAGTCAAACCTCCAGCTCAAAGCAAGATTATCTCTGAGATCAGGTCATGTAAGAGAGTCTTGGAGTAGTGTAAGGCTAGAGTAGTAGTTTGTAATATTGTGTACCTTGTCATGCCCACAAAAAGCCAAAGAAATCTACTCAAGAGTCTTGGTAGTCTGCTGTCATAATAAACAAATATGGGTGAAGTGCTGATGCTTAAGCAATGGGCCCTGCATAAAAGTTGACATATGGATGAATCTCACAACCGGACAGTGTGTTCTTGGAACAGAAACCAGCAGAGGATTTTTCTCTGCTGGGAAATTAGATGATTAGCTGTGAGAACAGACACACAGCTTGCCTGAGAAATGAGTGACTAAAACCAAAACAGATAGAGGTACCTCCTTTTTGAGTTCCTTCCCAAGCTTGTCTGACCTTGAATGGAACCCAATATGGAGGAAAAATAGCAGGTGTCCCAATTTTGAAGTTATTTTTAAGGTTGCCTATGCAACCTGAGCTGTTTATTCAATAGTATAAAAGCTGGTCCTGCTTGTAGCAGCCTCCGGAAGCCGCCCTTACAGGTGGACACACCACATAGGACTTCCCCATTACCAGATAGGCCCCCAATTGCACACTGCAACTGAGGACTCCCCAGTGACTACAGGACAGGACAAGGAACCAGACAGGACAAGGGTCACGTATTTGGCAAAGTATCTTCCTAACAATTACTGTACTTGCTTTCATATGACTATGGTCATTTCTGACTTGGCTTATTCCTTCTTCTGTTGTATCGTTCACTATGATTAGATTCATTACCTTGCTTATTCCCTCTGTAGTTAATCATATTATATCATATTTGTATCCACTGGAATTAGACAATAAAATATGCTTATGCCTGCTGCTGGTAGCTGTATCCTTTATGCTGAGCCAGGTAATTGGCAAAACATTGGGTGAGAAATATCCAGCACAAATTAGCTCTAAACTAGCAGCAACCGACAATATTCTAGTTTTCCCAATATTTTTATTACTATTGTAAGAATATATGCAAATGATTACTTTCCTCAGGCCTTTAGGTATTTGAAAAGTCTGCTGAACATATTACACTCAATGCTATGTACATCTGTACACCTGTGTATGTGCATGCATGTGTACATGATTTTCCCTCCCATGGAAATCTCAAAAATAGCTGTTTCTCAGTCATGTGTAACAAATCATATAATTCACAACCTAGTCTTTCTGAAGACTCTTGTACAGTGCAATACACAACTGTGTATCTTCATCACTTCTTGCTTTTGAGAACTCCAGAGAGATAAATCTATATGAAAGAATAAAAGAAAGATGGTACCAAGCAGTAAAAGGTAATATATACCACAAAGCTGCAGATTGTGAATTCAGTTGATCAAAAAGAAGACAAGCTAGTCTATAGTTTAAATTGTATATATTGTTCATCTCAATGTATTGATATGTTATTCAGTTGCCTTTCCTTCATGAATTACATTCACAGTGTACTAAACTGCAGCTTTTGAATCAACAGTTTTTCATCTGAAAGTGAAGACCACATTTGTTTAGGAAAATAGCTATTACATCCACTTTTTATTCTCAGTACAGGGTACAAATCATTGGGCTTGTATGTTTTTTAAATTTCTTTTAAATTGTGTTTCTTTCCTTGGCTGCTTTACTGTAGCAACTGGACACACAGTGAGGAAATGAGAACCTATATATCCATAGTTCTACAATAAAGACCTCTCAAATACTGTGCACAGTCTTTTCTTGAAACATGTCTGTAAGGGTTCTCCATGTTTACAATTTAACTCCTCAAAGGTACATAATAATTGTGATATACAGGCTTAGCATGACTCTAAAATTAGCTGGTTTTTACTTAGGAAATAGAATGAACTCACAATCATAAAGTAATAAACCCTGAGTTATTTTGTCTTCAGAATTTTTATCATCAATCTGAAATATCCCTTGTCCTGAGGTCATATTCCTCTAGCACATACAGCACTCTGAGCTTGCTTCCTAGAGTTTTTTATCTCTGCTCTAGGTTGACTTACAGCCAAATTGGTTTCATGGTCTACAATAAATCTTATGGCTAAACTGGTCCTCCTTTACATAAACACATGCCATTTTACTTCCACTCTTCATTGCAAATCAATATATTTCCTATCAATGCTTGGTTTCATAGGCTTTCAGATTTAAGGTGCTGTCCTGGTTTGAGTTAGAACTGAACTAATTCTGTCCAGTGATTTTAATTTTCATCCAAGTGTCTTCAAATTAACTGCACTTTCTGAAGCTAACAGCATGTTTTCTCAGACAGTGTCTGCTTCTAGCAGTGATAACACTCCATGTTTAGAGTTACTACAAAGGATTGGTGTGCAGACCAAGGTCACTGCTAAATCTTGTGTACCACATTGGGGGGTGCAAAAGTAAGAAGTCAAACCTGTGGGGAGAAGTGGACAGGAGAGGTGATCATAAACTGACTAATGAGGTATTCCATTCCATTTATGTCATCTTCAGTATAAAGCTGGGGAATCATGAGGGTTAAGCTCTCTTCTTCAAAGGCCAATGTTTGAGGACTCTGTCCGTTCTGCCTTAAGTCTCAATCCATGTGTTCCTGAATCCAGTTCCAGAATCCAGCTCCTGAATCTGGTTCCTATCTACCACTGGTTCCAGTCTGGGACTTTTCCAGTGCCTGCTCCATAGCATCAGTAATTGCCATTGGGGGGATTGGGTTCAATACTGGTTTTGCATGTATTTGTATATATTCCATTTTATTATTATTATCCTCATTAAAGCTGTTTCAGTTTTCTTTTCTAATCCATAAGTCTCTCTCCCTTATTCCCTTTCACTACCCCTTTTTTGGGGTGAAAGAGGGGTTAACAGAGAGCGTCTGTTATATGTGTAGCTGACTGACCCTAAACCTTGACAGGTGTATTCATGGGAAGCTGACAAACAAAATCCTTCTTCTAGGACTGAGTGATTCTATATTTATTTTCTAACTCTATATACATTTAGAATTAGGAACAAATATTAGGTCTCAACAAAAGATCAGTTCTATACATTGACATTTTTCAGAATACCATCAGAGTTCCAGTCATCACCCAGATGAGGGATCCTAGGCAAGGGCTACTATCATCAACAACATCAACAACAATTCAGAAGTTGTATGTAGACAGATACTACAAAATTAACACAGTCTGCTTCAACTGTTCAACTATCTGCAAAAGGAATGATTACAAACATTTGGAAAATTCCTACCCTTTTTTTGGTCATACTTTTTCCCCATGTGGTAATATCAGTATACAGAGCTGAATTTACAAGAGTTCTAATATTTATCTGGTGTCAAAGGAAAAATAACACAGTATATTATTGGAGTGAAGCAAAATATCAGAAAACACATCTAGGGAAGTGTCCAGAATTACAGAACACCAACAATAACAATACAGCCCTGAATTTCCTACTGTTTGGATGAACATTTCTGTTCAAATAAAGGATGTAATCAAAGCTAGTGTTGCTTCCACTGGCTATTTTCAATGGACCATTTTCGAAGATAAGAGCCTGGGGGTAAATAAACTGTGAGTACTTTTGCAGGTAAGCATAAAAGCTGTAGCTGTGGTTGTTTGACAGGAAAAAAAAAAAAGATGACAGCTGCAGTTATTGTTACAGAAACTTTAATCTCTGGGATACTTCAGTTCTATTAGGGAACTGGTGCTTTAAATAAGAGTCACCCTTGCTTAAAAGAAAGGTGAAAATTCTGTGCTATTTTATCCATTACACTGAAGTGTCTATATTCTCCATGGAAAAAGGAATCATGTTGCTAATAGATTAATAGATACTTAGAAAGGTTAATCTTTGTTAAGAGGAAAACTTTGGATAGGAATCAAGAAATCAGGGCTTGGAGGAATTGCCACTGTAGTGCAAGATACCAGAATCACAGAGTTCTGAACATGTGAGCAAGCCGGAAACTACATGCCTGAATCAAACGTTTAGGTCAAAAAGAACTTTATACAGTTCTAATAAGTCTTGAGGAAATACCTGAAGTGAATTCACCCTCTGATAAATAAAACCATTGAAAACATACTGTATTTCTTATTTCAGGGTATACTTGAAAGTATGAGTTTCAGAGCAAATTTAGACTTCAAATATCTGTTATCAATTTAATACCCAGTACCAGAAACTATCACTATTAAGACTATTAAAAGCCAACTGACTAAAGTGGCATGTTTTGTGTGGTATTTGCAAAGAGTTTTTGAGCCCATAAATGCCTTCTATGACAGTATCATTTAATCTTCTGTGTAGCTTTTAAGAGACTAATTGTAGTGGGTCTGTCTGAGATGATTTTCCCCATACAGCCCTCATGCTGCAGTACTNTGGGGGGGAGTGATAGAGGGACTAGGGGTGGGCACCGGGCACCCAGCCAGGGTAAACCCACCACACTAATAAAGCAATTGTCTAAGTTGTCACTAAGTACATGAGGAGAGAGAAAAGAAAATAAATGATAGCTTTTTAATTTTTTCAAAGCAAGGCATTGCTGTTAGATTGAAATAATAAAACAATCTAGACTATAGTTTATTTAAGATGATGCCATAAAAATAATAAAGGAAAGCTGTGCATTTGGCACATTGCTGTTTACGAGTAAAGGCAAACTTGCCCAAACACTACTAAAGCATCAGAATAGCATTCTGCTATTTGGTATTTTTCCCAAAGAAGTCTTAAGTAACAAAGTTGCTCTAAATGGAGCTGGAGGCATGCTACAGCAGCTCATGGGTCATCCCAAAACAAACTTATACAAATCTACTGTTTTTGTTAAACAGACATAAATATCTCAGTATGTTTTTAACAGCTGAAACAAGGCATTCAAGGAAGGTTGATGCCCTAAAAACTAAGAGCTCACTAAATGGTGACATGATGAGTAAAAAACCCCCTAAATATTGTGTATCCTGCCTTTGATCTTTGGGAACAACTGTCTGAAGTTTCATAAGCAGATCAATTGCTTTTAAATAAAATTAATGAAAACACATTCCAAGAAAAAAAGAAGCCACACACTAAAAACTTGTCCAAAACATACTATTATTTTTGTCTCAGATTCAATTAGCATCTATAGACACCTAAAATTTCTAAATAGTAAAAAATAATACATTAGCCTGTGTGTAACAATAAACATTTGTGAGTCAATATTTCTTCCTTGATTTTTACAAGTATCTTCAGAAGTATTCTTTTTCCTTTAGAAGCAAGTGACTAAAATGCAATTAATTCTCCCAAGAATACTCTTCTTAAAATGTCTATTGTTCTCAAGGCAGTGAGGTTACAAAAACTGCCAGTAGCTGTTATAAATGCCCTTTATCAAAATGGCCAAAATCTTCCATCACTGTTAATAGGAGTAAAAGAAACTGCCCTTACAGAAAAGAGGTGCTTCCTTAGTGATTAGAAGCTTCCCTGACACATCATGATGGAAAGAAAAATGCAAAATGAATAGAACTTTATTCTGAGTCTTAAAAAGCAGTCTGTGTTAACAGTAATTGAAGATAAGGATCTAAAGTCAGCTGTTTGTTTCAAAGCCCATGAAGTATGGTTTGTGTATTCATTCTTAGTATTCACTTTCTTATAAAGCCAACTCTATCTCTTCCTTTGAAATAATTCTATTCTATTTTACTCTGTTTTAATGTTTATACCAAAGAGTTCATTGAGCAGTATGTTTAATATATATCACACTGTCATTTTACATTTGAAGCAAAGGAAAAAAAGTAGGTGCATTATATTTGGAGTGTTTTTCTGTAGTTTAGATTATCTTTGTTTTAAAATAGTTAGTGTTATGTAGACAAGAACAAAGGCAGTTGTCTGAAAGATGCAGTGTTTGGTAATTAGCCATCTCCAACCAAGATCTCTATTTGTGGAAACCATTGTTACAGCCATTTTATATCAGTTTGTTCAGGCATCATTAGCTGGGCAAAAAGAGAATGAAAGCAGAATATAAGTAACTCATGAGTCTAAACCAATTATTTAGTGGGCAATGCACATAGAAACTATGGAGTTAAGCATTGGTGTGCCCACAGTCTAGTACAGCACCTGAAGAGCCTTCACTAGCTGGTCAGATGTCATTGAGGAAGGAAGAGTCAGTGGTCAGGACTTCCAGGAGCTATCATTAGAAGTATGGAGCTGTCATATTCCTCCAGCTCTATCAACAGTGACAGCCGTGATGGCTCTTCTTGCAGCTCCTGACTGCCCCTGACTTGACCAGTCTCCAGCTATCTTTTCTGCGTTTTTTAAAGAAGATTTTGTTGTTCCTGTTGATGTTTTCTCTCTTGAATCCTTGATCTAATAATGATCACAGGTCAGCAGTACTATCACTTTGTAATTTTGACCTTACTTATCTCTGTACAGATGATCTTGCATCTCTGTCTCAGCAGTCTGAATCAAGTTTAAACAGCTGGGGAGTATCAAAGTTGGATTCCTGTACAAGGGCAGTTAAATAATGTTTTGGGGGAAATTATAGCAGGGGCCACAGAGAGAGGGTTGCAGTGTTTACCTTTAGACATTACAGCTTAAGAGGGATGTGAACAAATTGCAAAGAGACAAGCAAAGGACAAGAATGATCAGAACTGTATGATCTACAAAAAAAAGGTTGAAAGCAAGGGAAGGGAAGAGGGTAGGAGGGAAAAGACTAGAGAAGAGAAAATAGAGATTTCTAATATTAAGACATATCTGTAAAGATGGAGACAGTGGTGTGAGGAGAATTACTGGGCTAAAATAACAGATAATGGAATTTCAAGAGATTTATAGAAAGTCCTCCTACCAGTACAAGTAGTTAAGCATTGCCCTGGGGAGAATACGATCCATAGTCCATAAAACGTCTGAAAATGTGTGAAGCTATGGTGTTCAACTAACAGTCACTGTTCGCCTCCTGTCTCTAGAATTTATTCCATAGACTAGGATTAGTTCCTAAGAAAAATCTGCTTCTTAAAAGACATTGGTTATGTGCTTGCTGTAAAGATGTCCATTGTGTTAGAAAGGACAAGCTGTCGATCCTTAACTTGGAACTTCTGTAAGTCTTTTAGATATCTTGAAAACAAGCCACAATGTGTCATGAACACAATTTTATGGTAACTAGTATAGAAAGTACAAAACATCTTTGATATTTTTTGGTGGTCTATACTTATGTATTTAGTTGAAGTTTCCTAGACACTCTAGGCTTCTTGCCCAGGTATATCACAGTTCTGTAACCTAGCCAAGAGATTGAAGAAAATATGAATAACCAAGATCAGCTCATCATATGCTGGAATCTTCTAGCCAGCTGGAAATGCTAGGAAATATGTTTTTATTGATGCTACTGCACAAACTTACTATCTCTAAAGAAGTTAGGAGTATGCTTTAACTTTGAACAGAAATTTTGTGTTACTCTTTGAGCACTGGAAACTAGAGTTGTGCCATGTGCTTTTCAAATTGTTTACCTGTGGAGAATGACTGAGGATACTGGTGGATGAAAAATGGGACATGAGCCAGCAATGTGCACTTGCAACCCAGTGTTCTGGGTTCAGCTAGGAGAGGGTTAATTTTCACCAGAAGCTGGGAGGGAGCCACAGCCAGGATAGCCAACTAAACCAGCCAATGGGTTATTTGATACTATACTGACATCACGCCCACTGTATAAGGGTGGGGGGCAGGCTGGGCATAACATGGGTCTCTGGTGTGGGTGCTGTTGGTGGAAATTTAGGTGGTTCAGTGCGTTCTATGTCACTCGCTTTATATATTGTTTCATAACTACTAATGTTATTACTGTTCCCCTTTTGCTTTGTTCTATTAAATTCTCCTTATCTCAGCCCACAGGGTTCTGCCTTTTTATCTCCCTATTCTTCTTCCCACGCCACTGGAGGGAGGAGCGAGTGAGTGGCCACGTGATGCTCAGCTCTCAACTGGGTCCAATCCATGACACCCAGAAAGCCAATTGTGCCCTGGACTGCGTCAAAAGGAGTGCAGCCAGCAGGTCAAGGGAGGTGATTCTCCCCATCTACTTTGCTCTGGTGAGACCCCACCTGGAGCACTACATCCAGTTCTGGGGTCCCCAGAACAGGAAAGATATTGATCTGTTAGGGTGGGTCTAGAGGAGTACTACAAAAATTATCAGAACACTGGAACAGCTCTCCTACGAGGAAAGGTTGAGAGAGTAGGTATTATTCAGGCTGGAGAAGAGAAGGCTCCAAGGATACCTTTTAGTTCTTAAAGGGGGTTTATAAGAAAGATGAGAGACTTTTTACCAAGGCCTATAGTGACAGGACAAGGGACAACAGTTTAAAACTGAAAGATGGTAGATTTAGATTGGACATAAGGAAGAAATTTTTTTACGATGAGGGTGGTGAGACACTGGGATCAGTTGCCCAGAGAAGTTGTAGATGTTTCCTTACTGGACGTGTTAAATGTGAGGTTGGATGAAGCTTACAGCAACCTGATCTAGTGAAAGATGCCCCTGCCAACAGCAAAGAACTTGGACTAGATGGATTTTAAAGATCCCTTCCAACCCAAACCATTCTATGATTCTGTGATTCTGTGAATTTTGCTCTTGCTGAAGGCAAAGGGTTCTTTTTCTTTCTGCTTCTATTGTGTGGTCCTCCAGGAGGTTAGATATATTATGCTCCTTCAACAAGACATATTTTCAATGTTCAGAAGTGCTGTATATCCATTCTGAACTTCTGGAAATGAAATGGATTTCTGTCCTCCTCTTCCAAAATTGAATCACCTACATGTGCCATTGGTGCAATTTTAGTTAACACTGGCATGAGATCAGGTTAGGTGTGTCAATCACTAAAACACATTTTCAAGACTGTATTTCATAAATTTCTTTGTTTGCGAACTTACTGCAAAATTTCAAACAGTGTTGCTTAAATTATGAATTTTTTGCAAAATGTTTATATTCTGCTATGAGCATTACAGTAGCATTAGGAATACATTCAAATTCAAAAGAGCCCTTTCAGAATTAAATTATAATTGAGGAACAATTTTGAGTGCTATTTTTGTACCACAGAGTTAACACTTACCAAGCCAGACAGTTAGCTTCTAATCCAAAATAAAAGACTAATGTCCAATTTCTCTGCCTTCAGACAAAAGTTAAAATTGGAAGAAAAATAATAGCTGATATATTAAAGTTTAAATTAAAAACACTCCTTAAGTATTTGAGTAATCCAAAAATAGGTAAATCAAAGAAAAATCCCATTCAACTTACCTTTTCTTGACAGCTGAGCTTCTATCTTCCTCACAATAACAACTGTTTTGAGAAACACTATTGGGAGAAAAAGGAATGAGGACTTATTTGCTTAGAAAGAGACACAGTAATTTTCAGTTTCAGTAACAATATTTTTTTCTGAGAGATTTGAATATATTGTAAGTTAAAACTTTAAATGTTCTAGGAAAAAAGCAGAACACTGCTATAAAAACTGGTATCTCATAGCTTTATTTTCTTATACAAAAAAATAAAATAATTTTAGAAAAACTAAATCTTTCAAGCTAAGAATTTCAAATGCATAATACCAAAGATATACCAAACAAGTGTAATTAAAAAGTTGTTTTAAGTAATATGTGTATGACATTTTAATACATATACTTCTATATATGTGTCTTTCCAGTTACACTGTAAAAGTTTCAATGTCCAGCTATGTATAGCACAATTCTTAATATCGTCATATTTATTCTGTTTTGTCATGAAATTTGACCTCATTATTAATTTGAATAACAAGTTTATATCTACACATGCAAACATACATAATTTATATGGCTTTACTGCTGTCATGTCCAAGCTGCCTCAGTTATCTCAGCACAATATAACTTGAAGGCATGCTGATGCGGACAACATTCCTTTTGAAGGATCTTAGCATTTAGCTGCCTATTTTTTTTTTTTTTAGAAATTAACTTACTCTCTTTTATATACAGCCTTAGAGCTAGTGGTGGCAAGACTTACATCAGAATGTATGGTAGCTGAAGATCTGTGTAGTGGGTCTGGCTGAGCTGATTTTCCCCATACAGCCTTCATGCTGCAGTACTGGGAGCCAGAGGGTGTTAACACACCCGTGTTATGGCTAGCAGGGCTCACACAGCAACAAAGGTACGGGGGGGTTAGATCTGGGAGGGTATACAACTTGGACAGCCGACCCGAGCTGACCAATAGGATATTCCATACCATAAGACATCAGCTCAACTATAAACAGAGGGGGCAGGAGGAGCACAGGGGAGCATTCATTGGGAAGACGCTTGTCCTCCGAGCAACTGTTCCACATTCTGGAGCCCTGCTTCCCGGGACAGGCCCAACACAACCTGTGGATGGGAAGTAGAGAATAACAGCTCTGTTTGCTCTTGCTTCACACACACGTGGCCTTGCTTTCTCTGCTGTTTATTAAAACTGCTTTTTATCATAACCTACGGGTTTTCCTTTTCCATCTTATTCTCTCCCCGCTTGCCCTGCTGATGGAGGTTCAGGGGGGGAGTGATAGAAGGGGTAGGGGTGGGCACCTGGTGCCCAGCCAAGGTAAACCCACCACAATCTGTATGGTTAGAAACACTACCTCATTACTCCTTTTATTCTGATTTGGTATATGCATTTGAATCAATCCTTACCTGTAATGTTGTATCTGCTGAGCACTTTAGAAACTATTTTTCAGGTTTTCATTATAACAGTTGTAGTTTGTATAGGTATTCTGATAGTTATGAAAGAATAAGACAGCCTGAATGACTGAAAGATGTTATGAGGACAGAGTACCTAAGTGAGTTTGACTATGGTTTGATATTAAATTATCTGTAAAGAGTTTTCAAAACCTCTCTAAATGACTATAAGAACTATGCTCAGTAATATACTGCATAAAAAAAGACCACTCGTCGTTTCCTCTGATAGTGTTGTGAGTTATGGTGGAAGTAGTTAACACGTTTGAAACAAATTCATAAAACATTCCAGGATTATTAAAAGTATGTTACTGGCAAATAGTTATTTAAAATGTGCTTGCATTTCCTTATTTTCACAGCTCTAGCTACAAAATATCTTCATATTTACATAAACATAAACCTTCCTAGATTCCTGATAAACCCTGTTCATGGCTGCCTCTATATGATAGAGAATGCAGATTTGTACATATAATGTTACAAATTCTATCTAGATATGTGCATAAAAATAATATTTTGAAAAAAATTGGCACAGTATTCACATTTGATAAGGGTTTATAACACAAGTTTGTTTGTAATTTCCCTTTTTATCGCTTATTTAGGCTAAATACTTATAATTATTTATATCTCTGTAATATCACCAATTTTGTAATTTTCCTTTAATTTATTTCTATGTCAGATCATTATTTCTTAATTAAGAACAACAATTTGATAATAGAATGGAACATTAGGTCACATAAGACCTAATCTAACTGTCAATATTAAGACCTATCTAGCTGTCAATATTTGCTCTAAGAATGTAAATTACATAAATTGTGGAATATTCATGATGTTATCCATAAAAACTATTAAAAACTGTCAGTAGCTATTTTATCTAGGTTAATGGTGACCATCTTTCCCAAGACTCCAAACAAGATCCTAAAACCTTGAAAGCTGCTGAATACATTCCTTGTGCTTTGTACACCTGAAGTGTGGACAAACTCTCAAAACACTTTTGCTTTCAAAGAAGTACGGAAGTTTCTCTTCAACCCTTCTTTTCCTTAAAAAGTGAATCAGGCAGGCATTTCAGTTCAAAAACTCCTGTGGATGCTGGCATTGCCAGTGTCTCATACTTGCTTCCTGACCTGAGCCAAGTACATCCAAAAGGACAACTACATTCCCAGGTCTGACCACAGGACTTTTGCCAATATGGAAGTACACCAAGCTCATTATGAGCTGCATGTAGCTTAAGAGCCTCATGTTGAACAGCTTCACCTTAAAGCACAATGCAATACACTGAGCAGATAGATTCCTCAGATGGGGAGAGAAAATGCACATGGCTACATGTATATGCCACAGGAGACATAGAATGAGAGAATAGCAAAAATAGGTGGTTCAAACAACCTGTGAATACAACTTCAAATTATTATTCAGTACTAAATATCTTAGGGTTTGTCCAAATTAACATTAAAAGTTACAGCAGAGACAATTCCTTGAATTTTAAGCCTTGAAATGTAAGGATTTCTGTATTCTGAATCCAGTATTGTTCTTCTAAGCTTTTTCTTTGTACTATCATAAGAAATTCTCCTTTGCTGCTCATGAGGATAGACACTTCAGAAACATGAAGGAGGAACAGATAACTATTACATTTTGGTTTTTAAAATGTGAAACAACTTAAACATTCTGAGCTCCATAGGTAGAAACACTGTGAATCAATTCTAACAAACTTTCTTTTTTAAAAAATATTGCATTTCAAAAATATTTGATGGGAGGTTATTGGCTACAGCTATTTCAGCTTCATTAATGTTGTAGGATTTAAAAAAGGCCGGTTTCATCCCATCTGACATTCTACAATTAGCTGTGTAATTTAGAAACTTGTCAATGTCTTACTCTGTGGTTGATGGACCATGACAGGCTTTTCCAGAAACTAATTCAGGTTTAGTTGAGCTCCTAACTTAGTCATTTTATTTAGAGATCTTAAGTCAGCTCAAATAGATCAGTACCAAATCACCACATTTTAACTTGAAGATAAGTGTGGCTGCTGTGTTTACATAAACTATTCTGAAAGCAAACTCTACCTGAATTGTAGTTAGATTGAGATATTGATCTTCATAATGCAATAACAGCTTTCTAAGATTTAGTTTCTTCTTTGTGTCATAGTCACAGAGGAATGTCATGATTTAATCCCAGACAGCAGCTAATAAGCCCCACACAGCTGTTCATTCACTCTTCTCTGGTTGGTTTGGGGGAGAGAATCAAAAGGGTAAAAGTGAGATAACTCACAGATTGAGATAAAGACAGTTTAAGAGATAAAGCAAAAGCAAAACAAAATAAGGAATAAATTCACTACTTTGAATTGGCAGGCAGATGTTTAGCCATTTTTAGGAGAGAAAGGCTTCATCATGCATACTGGTGACTTGGGAAGACTGTAACTCTAAATGTTGCCACATCCTCCTCCTTTCCTGCAAATCTATCACTAAGTGTGACATCATATGGTATGGGATACCACTTTGGCTAGTTGAGGTCAGCTGTCCCAGCTGTGTCTCCTCCCAGCTTCTTCTGTACTCCCAGCCTTCTTTCTGGTGGGATGGGATGAGAAACAGAAAAGGCCTTGACTCTTTTTAAGCACTGTTCAGCAAGAACTAAAACATCAGAGTGTTACCAACACTGTTTTCATCACAAATCCAAAACATAGCCCCACACAAACACCTATGAAGAAATTTAACCCAAAATTTATCCCACCCAAAACCAGCTTACGGAGCTATTGAATTTTTATGCCTGGAATGCAGCAATGGGCCAAACCTTCCAGCCAGACCTTCCAGTGGGCTGAGGAAAGAGTATCCAGCATCTTATCAAAATTCATATTGTCAAAAATTGCTTATATGAATGCTAGAGGTATGCTACATATTCTGGTTAAAATAGAGAAAGTTAATCTTAAGAATATTCCAATTTCTGTGTCAGAGTGCTATTTCTTGTCAAAACTGCTTTTCATATGTATCAATGTGTCATGTTGAGAAAACATAATCTGTATAAGAAAGTATTTGTCTAATACAATTAAGATTCATTTAACTAATGATTTGCAATGGTAGTGGGTCTAGATTGGGCAAAAGGAATAATTTTGGAAGTATACAGAAGATCTCTTCAGCCTGATTTTGCTAACTTATTCTCATTTTGAGTATGCTTCTTAAGAGTAGTATTTTAACAATATATTTATATGATTGCTCATAAAAATGCATTACATTCATTGTCTTCAAGCCCTACATTTTCTTGTCCCATTACAGTAAGTCATGGTCATTATGCCTCTCTCCTCCCTTAAACCACTATGTTGCCATAAGCAAAATAAGATAAGTAGGAAATTTATCTGACAAATGCATGGTGAAATTTCTGCCTACCAAATGCTTTTCAAATCAGAAGTAAAATCAGCCTTGGGAGATAGATCTACAGAATTTCAAACCATCACGCAGGAATTGCCAGAATAATCCCTTGCATTGCCCAAAGCAAGATATAAATTAAGAAGCAATACACTATGAGTGTAATGGAGCATGTTTTTCATGCTTCCATTCATCTCGTGTAAACAGCTCGTATATTGCACCTCACAGGAATAATTACAAAATAGTAGAATATCTGAAATTATAACTATTAAGACAGAAGAGAAAAATACAATATTTTATTTTAATAAGACTTTTTATTTTTTAAAAAAGTTAATAATTACTATCCTGTTTTCTAATTATCAACTTACACAGGTGGAAAGTCAAAAGAATAAAAGGCTTTGGGCAAAATCAGCAGGGGAGATATGCATTCTGTCTGTTGAAAATAGATGTTAGCTGGCTGGTTGGCATGGCAGCGGTATTCTGTGTTTCTATACAGGACATAAATATTTTAAAAGACCTCAGAACTTCCAATCTTTACAATTCCAAGGACAGAGTATGTTACAGCATTGTTGCTTATTCCATTCTGTGAAAGAGAAGTTAAATGGGTGATATATCCATACTGAAGATATATTAAAAGAGGCATCAAGGATTTTTTCAAATTCTCCATCAGAAGACCATCTCAACTATTACAGTCTGATCTCTTCAGTAATTGCATGAAGCAACAAGCACTAAGAAGTGCCAAGAATACTGCTTCTGCAAAATTGTATACCTCCATTGTGGGAGATCAATGGACAACGTGTACACGGACTAATGTAATCCAAACATTGCCATTTATTTGACCGAAGCTTGCTTGTTATATACCCCCAGCACTGATCACGCATCGAAAGCACAACTCTGATTGGTACAACAAACTCTTCCATGCACTAAACAACACATCCTGATTGCCCAGACACTGCTGTCCACGCGCCGCTTAGTCAGCCCTTAGTTCCGTCTTCTGCCTCCTTTTTCTTGCTGTGCCACTGCCGACTGCCTTCTTTTGCTGCACGTGGCCGTCCTTGGGTGATCTTGCTGGTAGACCGTGAAGCCTTTGCTCAAACTTTGGCCAAGGCCACACAGTCTGGATTGCTCACATGTCCATTCCCATAGAGATACTGCTTCACACTCCATAAGGTCATTCTCTACTATATGACCATTACTTTTATGCCTAATACTTCCATTTCTATTCCACTTCCATTTAACAACTAAGAGAGAAGAATAAATGAAAACAAATAAATAAATGACATTAGAGACATCATCAGCAATAGATATTTAAATGAGCAAATTAAAGATGATAATTAACTGAATAACACATTCCACCTTTTGTATGTAATCATGGCCTGAGCTTCTTAGCATAACGGGTACAGTATAATAGGGATGCATTATCCGGATAAAATTTACAAGGGGTAGTTCAGAGGGCATTGTGGGTTTTCTTTAGGATTTTCTGATATTTATTGAAAGCAAAGGCCTACCAATTCAGAATACGGACTAACTAGTCAAAGTCCTGAGCAACCTTGTCTAGTACACATAGCTGACACTGTTTTGAGCAGGAGGTTGAACTAGAAACCTTCTGATGTCTCTCTCAACAAGAATTATTCTATAATCTTATCCAATAGTCTTACTTACAGGTAGGAGTACCTTTTGTGTGTTTATTTATTTGACTGTTGCTGAAATGGCCAGCAATTTCATGTTTTGGTCCAGTGTCAGGCTGGATATAAGTAAAAAACATTTATTCTAGCAGCAGAGCAGGTTCCCCAGAGAGGTTGTGCCACCTCCATCCTTGAAAGTTGTCAAAACCCATCCAGACAAAGTTCTAAGCAGGATGTTGGATTAGTGACATCCTGAGTTCCCTTCCAACCTGAATTATTCTATAATTTTATAGCTAGCGTATAAGAGGTCTACTGATCAACTCCTGAGTTGCAGATTGACCTGTAAAAAATGGCCTTATTTTTTCGACTACTCTACTCTGAATGGCAACTTTTGTAGCACACCAGTATTATGTAAAAGCTGTTCCACCGGCTCCACTGCACTGTTGTAATCAGTAATGCAAGATAGAGTGCCTTCAGCTTGAGACATTCAATTTCCTCTCATCTGTGACCTAATGAACGAGAACAAGAACTGTCATCATGTAAGCTGGGTAGTAAACAGTGAAGGAGTCTTAAAGCAGACACACTTATCCTCTCTCTCCAGTGGGTTCTGTCTTTATTTTATTCTTTGCCCATGTAAATAAACAAATATCCTTTTAAGGAACCAAAATTAAAAAAAACCACATTGTCATAAGACAAATATAGGAATAGTTAATGAGGAAACAAAAATTATTAAATGTAGTTTTAACTTTATTAGAATTCAGAATATGGATAAAAAATTACAATGTTAGGAGATTCATGTGCCCAGATAATTCTGTGGGACATCATGACTTAAAAATTTGAGTATTTGTTTTCAATTGTTTAACTAAAAAATATTTTATTTCCCAGTAGGAATGTAAAATACCTGAATTAGCTTAAAGGGACATTTTAATACTTTTAATTGTACATTTCTATATGACAGTGGATAAGTTCATACAATGTTTAATTTCCTATGAACATATATACATATAGAATCTTTGAATCACAGAATCATTTAGGTTGGAAACAACCTTCAAGATCATCCAGTCTAACCATAACCCTACTCTGCCAAGTCTGCTGCTAAACCATGTCTCTATATGTGTCCATATAAATTAAAAGAAATACCTCCTATTGATTAGCAGTATGGTTATTGATTGAAAAATAGCCAATTTTGCTCTTAAAAAAGCAGAGAAAGATAAACTCTAAGCTAATCACTCAGAAAATTAAGACCTTCACCTGAGATATACAGGGTATAAGGGACTCAATTAAACTGTAGTTAACCTGTTAGTCATGCAAAATGCTACCCAGTCATAATGTGAAACTCAATATATGCCTCAATTTTTGACGCTGGTGCTCCCCTGTAATTTGTTTTTCTGCATACACACATATCCAAATCTTGAGAAAGTTTAAGAATTCAAGAGACACATGATAGCTGAGTACAATCAGAATGGAAAAATTAGTCATTTCTCCAATTAAGTTTCCATAGTTGTTAGATATTCTGTGAATATATATACATCTACAGGAACAGATTGCTCACAAAATGTATCAACTGTTCTCTTTCTGGAACACACCTGGAAGAAAAAAAAAAGTCACATATACTTACCTAAAATATGTTCTTACTTAAACATACTCACTGTGATATAATAATCAGTAAGGAGAAGGTTCATCCTCACACCCAAGCTTCTCAACTTGACACCTGGGTTATAGGCTGTACTAACGTTAAGAATACACTTCCCTCTTCTTTTTGAAGCTGTTTCACTGTGTAGAAAAGAATCAAAAATTTATAGGATCAGAAAGAGAGCAAGCATAACGATGACTCAGTAGCCTACTGGTTCAAAATCTCACTTGAGAAAAGAGACCTGAATTCTGTCCTGTGTTCCAGAGACTATACATTTTGCATGAGACAGACATTGGATAACATGTATAAGTAGTTCATGGGGCAACCTAGACCTTTCCAGTCCCAAGTGAATACCTTAACCAGCCTACATGAGAGCCATACTAACTATTGGATTTTTTCAGTGCCCTTTATGAATATTACATTCTTTTCTGCACAGCAGCAAGTAAGCATCTTACTACATCTGAAGGTACAGCCTCATGTTTAATATGATCTTCTGGCATGTTTGCTTGATAGCATGCAGTGAAAACAGAAAAATAAATAATTCTAATAAGTAATTAGGCTATGAGAAGTCCTACTTCATCCCACATCAAGGCCAATGCCAGAAATAGATGCCCTGGCCACAGAGAAGAATTGCAGGCCAATGAGAGAGCACATGAAGTGCAAGATAATGGGCTCCAGCCAGTAACTACTCCAGATGGTAAGTCGGCTTCAACAGAGGCCCCACTTAAATGTTTTCTGAGGAGAAAGACTTGGGGGTGCTAATTGATAAGAAGCTGAGCATGAACCAGCAATGTGCCAGTGCAGTCCAGAAGGCCAATCACATCTTGGATTGCATCAAAAGAAGTGTGGCCAGTAGATTGAGGGAGGTGATTCTGCCCCTCTACTCCTCTCTCGTGAGACCCCACCTGGAGTACTGCATTCAGCTCTGGAGCCCCCAGCACAAGAAGGACATGGACCTATTGGAGAGGGTCCAGAGGAGGTCTACAAAGATGATCAGAGGGCTGGAACACCTGTCCTATGAAGACAGGCTGAGAGAATTGGCATTATTCAGCTCAGAGAAGAGGAGATTCAGGGGAGACTCTATAGTGGCGTTCCAGTATCTGAAGGTGTCCTACAAAAAGGCTGAGGCTGAGGAGGCCTGCAGTGATAGGACAAGGGGTAATGAATTCAAACTGGAAGAGTGTAGATTTAGTTTTGAAGTTAGAAGGAATTTTTTTACTCTGAGAGTGGTAAGACACTGGAACAGGTTGTCCAGGAGGGTTGTGGATGCTCCATCCCTAGAGTTGCTCAAGGCCAGGCTTGGCGGGGCTTTGAGCAACCTGGTCTAGTGGGAGGTGTCCTTGCCATGGCAGGGGGATTGGAACTAGATGATTTTTGAGGTCCCTTCCAAACCATTCTATGATTTTATGAAGTGCTACATAACCATCACCTACCTGTAATGCGAAGCTTTAGAAGATAAAATCTCTTCTCCCTTTTTGGCATAGCAGAATACAGACTGTTCCCTTTAAAATGTTTCTACTCTGTTCACTTGAGGAAGGTTCAGTCACTTCCAGCTGGAAATTCTAGGCTGATTACTTGCCTACAATGACTTATAAAGATTAATAATGTTCACTATTTTGATTCGAAACTCTGAAAGAAATATTTTGCCATTTATTCTTTATTATTTTCACGCTGAATATTATGTTGAGTCTTAACAATTTGTCAGATTCTAGATCCCATTGACTATAATACTGTATGAGACAGCATATTCATTATTTCATGAGTCTGTTGGCATTATATTTCTGTGACTGACCGATAAACCTCTAAAATGGAAGCTGGCTCAGTGGAGATGGACAAGGACGATTTGCCACTGAAGGTCATAAAATTATTCAGAGCGTGACTGATCACAGCTGTTGCAAAGAAGTTGACTTTCTCTCTTCACAAAGGGGACCAGAGGGTGACCTTTGTTTGAGATGAACAGCTATCAACAGTTGAGTGGATTGACTGGTTATATGTTTCTTCCCAGTTTACTAAAAGAGTTTGAAAGTCTCCTTGAGTTAGCCAGACTAGCATGAAGTAGTGAATATGTGGCTCAGCTCAACATAGAGTACCAAACTAGACTACTGTCAAAATAACTCAAATGACAGTAGCAAGTGTGAGCTGGCTTCAAGGCACATTTTCCTTCCCAGTGATTGAGGATGCCCAGTGTCATGACAGTGAGTATATATAGAGACTGATAATGGGGATCACATTGGTATTGTGATTTAACTGTGTATTGAAATCTCTTTATTGTGCTAAGATTAACTTATATTTGTATTGTTATGCAGTATATTCTGTATCTTTCTGCTAAATCAGAAATCCCATGTAACATCAATTATCTTCAAATCAGTAAATTTGACATTAAACAAATATTGGACTCTGACAATTTCCTAGAGTAACTTCAAAAATCCATTCTTATTCCCAGTAAAGTTTCCTTGTTCTATCCATAAATGTATTTTTCAATAAACCACTATGTAAAGAGATTTCTTATTCACATTAATTTTATTTTTAGTGGATATCCTGAAAATGTATTTACTTATCTACCCCAACTTCTATGTGTACCACAAGGGTTTTTTTCATAGCTTTTTTAAAAAAAAGTTTTTTGGTGTTTTTTTTTGTTGTTGCTGTTTTGTTTCTGTTTGGTTTCTTGATGGAATATATGCATCATACATTTTCTCCAAATGTGTATGAACATTTGTGGCTCAGAAGTTGATTATGAAGAACTTTTGTGCTATGACTACCATTTTTAATTCCAGCTTCTTATTCTGCAGTTTAGGTCCATGGAATGGGAAAGAAATTAAACATTAAAACTTCCCAACATGGAATATGTAAAAGAATCTTGCCAGGGTGTTGAATCTGGTTCCTGCAATTAAGAGTCTGTGGTGATTAATGATTTTGTTTTAATATCCTCAGTATCATATGGAAAGTGGCAGAGACTTTTCTATGGGAAATGATTCTCTACAAACAGATATAGTCATTGTAGGATGTCTAAGTCTTAAAAATGTTAGTGTTATCTTCTAAAATTTTGAACATCAAGAGTGAAATCAGGGGTTAGGATTTGGGTTTGACTGTTAAACTAACTCTAATGAAGAGCTAAAGTAATGAAGACCATTGCAACAGCTCAAGGTACACCACCTGCTTTAAATTACATGTATAGTGAACTGTAGCATAAAGAGTTTGCAAGGCTATGTATCAAGACACTTAGGTCCTAGTACAGCTTAAGAACCTGTGCCGCAGAGGTCGTGTTCTGGTAATAACCCTAAACGACCTTGGAAAGATCAAAGAAGAAAGGATACTTCTTTGAAAAGTCACAGGTTTGTACTGAATGGGAGCGTCACTGAAATTATACAGCAACTGTTATAACTAAAAAGGCAGTATTTGTTATTATGATCATGTTAAAACATGATTGGTGTTTTTAATAAAAATATGTTGCCCAAGCGCTGCAGTGTAGAATATAGTAAAATATAAAAGTTGGAATGGTCATTTGCAAGAAGAAACACATTTAGGCCACAATGTGTAGAATGAGTCTAGTGAAAGATGGAAAGCCACACAGTCTACAGCACAGGTTATTGCATGTAGCAAGAGTCAGCACATATTTGATCCAGTTTTTATTGGTTTTCCTCCAATTTTATTGCCCAACTAGTATGCAGTGGTGATCTTCATCAGTCCTAAACACACTCACAGTTTTATCCCATGACGATATTTCTTATATCCTCACACCACTCCATGGAAACCATGCCTACATTTGCCTTGATGTTTCATATCTTTAATGAATTTATCTTTTGTTTGTTTCTTTGGCCTTTGCTCAAAGGACTAGATTTTTCAAGTAATGGTCCCATCAACTATTTGTAGTGTAGGTCCAAGTAGGCTGCAGCTATTTGCTGCCGTGGCCACGAATGTAGAAATGCAAATCCTTAGCAACACCCACAAGCAGTTAATTAACATGCAAATGACCTTAAATCCACCCTTAGAAATAGGTATCAGGGTAAGGATAACATGGAAATTTCACTTTCAATGTTCAGAATTAGAAAAACAAGTCTTAATTCCATTCTCTGCAGCTTCACTTTAGCTTAATGTAAATTAAAAAATGGCTCATTCTCTGGCACTTTTGATACTGTATACAATATGGAAGCGTATTGTTTGGAAAATTAGTCAGACATATAGCACCAGGGAGAAATTATTCTCCCTGGCTAAGGGTTGCAAACTCCATAGATTTATGATAGAGGAAGAGGAGCTCAGCATCACACCACAAAAGATATCTGACCTCCTTGCTGAGGATTATTGGGGAAAAATATGTGTTGGCTGGTCATTTGCCTAGTAATGGAAATTTGTCATTGACAGGAATAAATTTGAAGCTGGTTTTAATGAAAAATATACTATTGTGCACATTTTGACAAAACTTTAGCTTTACACCTTCTTTTAAAACATGCCTTTTTTCTAATCCTGTCTCTAACAAAACAGTGATACTTCTGAACAACATTCAGGAAAAGACTTTTAACTCCTTCTTTTCAGGCAACATTCTAGAAAATTATCAAAGCAATAGCAATCTTTCTAAAAGAGAGTGGGACATATATATATATATATATATATATATGTACAAGACTTCAAAAACAACCTCATTACTCTGATCTCCCTTTAACACTATGGCACTGTTTTTGCTATGACACCACCACACACATTTTAAAATGCAGAAGTAGGAAGAGGGGCAAAACACCAAAACACATTAAAAAATTTATACCTACAGAAAAATTTGTAATATGAAACCTGAGCAAACATGGAATAAAACCTTTTAACCAATACATTTTGTGAGACATACATAGCAATTATTTTTGTTCTTTGCAGGAGTAAAATTTACTCTGAGTACAAAAAATCCAGAGGATAAGCAAATTTAAAAAAAAAAGAATACATTGTAGCTCTATATAGAAGAAAGCCCATTTTATAATGTTTGTCTTGTTCTATATGGCCCTTTTGGTGCTTAAATCTTTAACATATTAACTAAAAAGAAAAAAATAGAAATGAAGAAGTAGGATAATCATATATTCTCTTTTACATCAGAAATCAGAAATAATACCTTGAAGACCCTGAGGGTACAGAACCTTTATTCATTGCAGTGAAATCAAGGAGTATGAGACCACTATAATATCAGATATATTAAGGTTTATGGGATGCTACTGCTAGAAAGCAGGTGCATTCAGAGCAGCTAGTAAAAGAGTCTCTTCATCAAGTGAGTCACATTACCTGCAGTTCCTTGATGGATATTCAAACTCATAAATAGAAAAACCAATATAGAAAGGCTGTATCAAATCTATAATTAATGTGTCACTGTTGCAAAGCGGTGACTGTTACCCCTACTGTGGGAGAAAAAGTGGACATAAAGGAAGCCTTCATTCACCAATAAATTCAGGAATATGCTTTGTACAACAATTATTTAAAGAAATAATACTGGCTTCCTCTGTTATACACCTTGATATTTTCTGATTAAAAGTGTTGTTATAAGAGATAAGCATTATAACTTTACAACTACAGATGAGAATGACTAGATTTCAAGGTTTTGTAAGGTACATGTACTCATATGCTATATTGTAAATAATAACTGGAGCTCCAAAAGTATCTCAAGTATTTTGTCATACACTTGAGAAAAGTTATCATAAATCTCAAAATACTCAAGAAGCTTGAGTTCAGGGAATGAGT
Source organism: Brachypteracias leptosomus (assembly GCA_013401335.1). NCBI lineage: Eukaryota > Metazoa > Chordata > Aves > Coraciiformes > Brachypteraciidae > Brachypteracias > Brachypteracias leptosomus. Next base: position 40,623 of record VYZX01029770.1, read on the forward strand.
TCTGCAAAACACTAGTAAATTCTGATTCTATGATGCTTAACATACTTAACAGAGGAGGAGTTCCCCAGAACTGTGGCCCCTTGCTGTTACTGTGATCATTAATCCATTATAAACATTACCAAATACAATTAGCACAGCTTAGTTCATGGGATACCAAAAAGCTACCTTTCTTGTTCCAGAAAGACCTATCACAATCAAAACCAATACTGATGCTACTTTTTCCTTTTACTTCACACATTATTATCCACAACGATCCTTAAGGTTTTCTCAAAGACTGCTGAGGTTTTCTGCAACCATTTATCAATAGCCTTTCAGTGTACAGAAATCACTAAGACTATCCACGCTTTAATGAATGCTTTAAGTACTTGGTTTAGTAAAATGAAAAAGAGAATACCTTCTAGCCTGTTTAATTTTAGAGCTAGATTATCAAGATTATTCAGATCTATTCTTACTATTCTTAAGAATGACTACTTAGATACATTAGAAAATTTTAAGACATTTTCAGAAGAATGTCAATGATTTCACAGAATCACCATAGTTGGAAAAGATCTTTAAGATCATCGAGTCCAACCATTATCTGTCTTTACCAGGTCCACTTATACACCATATTCTTTAGCATCCTATCTATGCAGCTTTTAAATATATCCATGGATGGTGATTCATTCACTTCCCTGCGCAGCCTGTTCCAGTCTTTGATAACCCTTTTGGTATAGAAGTTTTTCCTAATGTCTAACCTAAACCTCCCCTAATGTAACTTGACGCCATTTCCTCTTATCCAATCAGTTGCGACTTGTAAGAAGAGACAACACCCGCCTCCCTGTAACCTCCTTTTAGGTAGCTGTAGAGAGAAATAAGGTCTCCCCTCAGCCTCCTTTTCTTCAGACTAAACAACCCCAAGTCCCTCAGCCACTCTTCATGAGACTTATTCTCAATATACTTCACCAGTTTCATTGCTCTTCTCTGGACCCACTCAAGGTCTTTCTTATACTGCAAGACCAAAAACTGAACACAGTACTCGAGGTGTGGCCTCACCACTGACGAGGACAAGGGTGCAATCACTTCTCTAGTCCTGCTATCCACACTATTCCTGATACAAGCCAGGATGCCAATGGCCTTCTTGGCTACCTGAGCACACTGCTGGCTCATGTTCAACTGGCTGTCAATCAACACTCCCAGGTCCCTTCCTACTGAGCAGCTTTCCAGCCACATTTCCCCAAGCCTGTAGTGTTGCATGGGGTTGTTGTGGTCCAAGTGCAGGACCCGACACTTGTCCTTGTTGAATCCCATATGATTGGCCTCAGCTCATTGATCCAGCCTGTCCAGGTCCCTCTGAAGAGCCTTCCTACCCTCAAGCAGATCAACACTCCCACCTAACTTCTTGTCATCTGCAAATTTACTGAGTGTGCTCTCCATCTCCTTGTAAAGATCATTTATAAAGATATTACACAGGAGTGGCCCCAGCACTGACCCCTAGGGGAACACCACTTTTGATCAAACTTCAGAAGTTATAGATGTAATATGAATTCTCTATTTTGCAAGATGTTTCTTCATTCCTTGAAATCTGAAATCTATATATTTAGATATGCATTAAGAAATTAATATATAATGATTCTTATATATTTTCAATTACATTGATATTTTGCTATTAAATATATTTTAACAGATATTTTTATATCATTCCACATCTTAAAAATAAAGTATTACTGTAAATATTCATATGTATTTGTAATGGGTATTTTTAGTTGATCCCTGTTAGACTGATCGTTCTTCCATTCATCCACTAGAAGACTATTCTCTTGAAAAACACATTGTCAAATCTCCTACAGTATTCTATGAATTCAGGCAGTTGTGCCACCATGGACTGTAATCCTGTCAGACCTAATAAGCTAAGCAGACTGAGATTGAATTAATAGTTGAGTTGGAGACCTCCAAGGAACACTTCAGTGTTATAGCAAGTTTTTTAGTGCTACTGACTCAGAGGGAGACACTCTTCTATGTGAGTTACTACTGAACTAATGTCCCAGCCAAGGAATTTTAAAAGACACTATAATTAGAATGCAGTGGACTGGAGGGTTCAGAAATAGAGAATGGGAGACTAAATATGGCTGAATGTATGAAGTGAAAAAAATCCCAAACAACTGGAAAAGACCAAAAAAGGAGCAAATTCCTGTTGCTAGCAGGAAAAATATGGAAAATGCTACTAGAGAATATAAAAATATCTTATGGTCGGATAGTAAAGTATGAAATAATTAAAAAACCCATTTGATGTGATGAGCTCCAGATCATTTTACTGATGCATATGATGAATTTAGCTGACGTGTGGCTCGTATTATTTAAGATGGTCTTTGATAGAATCAGTCCACACAATTATAAAAGAAGAAACATTCTGCTACAAAACTCTTTGTATATATGACAACTGTGGATATCTAATAAATACTGAAGTAAAAATTCTAAATTATATGGAAAAGCTATTCAAATATGTTTAAATACTGGGTAATTAGAAAAAAGTTTTTGTTTTCATGAATGCTTTCTCCTTCCCAGAGCAAAAAGTGTCTCATCTGTTTTTTTCTCATAGACAAGTATCTTGGAAAGAAAGTAAAAGCAAGCTCTGTATCACAAAATATTTTCTTAGTTTTACAAGGCAGGCAGTATTTGCACATCTGTAGTCGTGTCTCAAAATCAGCTTACTTCTCTTTTTCCTAACATGATCAGCAAGCAACTAACACTATCTTTAATATCAAATAGACCTTATTCTCTGGCTGTATATTTTCTTCAAATTTAAGATAAAATAAGCAACACTCATAAAAATTTACAGAAGTTGCTGCCCAAAGACACAGTCTGTATTAAATAGACAGGTTCTGTCTCCAGATCTCAGCAAGGAATGTGTTGTGGAAAATGCTGGGAAGATTGCTAAGCAAGTGCTACTCTAAGATTGAGTTGATATATTAACAAAGGAAGACAAGAAATGGGGGATTAAAAGAAAAGGTGATGTGATAGTCCCTGAAGGGCAGTAAGTTGAATCAGTAGATAGAATTTCCATTAATGTTTCAGTGGAAGCCTTCTGCATAAGAAAAAAATCCTGATTTTCCCCATAAATTCGTAATAGTGAACTCCACTGGTCAACTTTCTAATTGCTTAAACAATAGATAAATTTGGCAGAATACTTAGCAAGGCACTGCTCATGTAAAGTATTAAACATTTGCTGATAATATTCAGTGAAGTGTATATGAGAAGCTAGAAGTGCATTGAATATCTTAAGTATTAGTTGTCAATACAATTTTTCAATATGTACTGAAGTTATAACGAAAGTGATGTTTGCAAAAGTTTGCTATGGAACGTCTTAAAAGTTTTATATAAATCCTGAAGAAATATATTAGATCTTTATTTTCTGAAGACAGGAAGAAAACTTTTGAACCAACCCCTCCCTCAAACAAATATTCATCAGCAAAAAATGTGACTCAGACTATATTTCTGATTGTCATGCTACTGGAAATTTGATAGGTGTGAGAGACTGCTTAAGCATTATTTCCCTCATGTTTTCACAGCTCATTATAGAAAATAGTCTTGCAATATTCTAGCACTACTTTCACTTTCAAAAGTAGAAACATAAAACTTTTCCTTGTATGAATGTAGCCTTGGAATCATGAATAAATCATTGTTCAGTACAGCACAATGCATTTATAAATTGTGCATGATGATTCTCTGTTTTAGGTGATTCTAAGCATCATCTAAAGGCAGCGGTGTTGCTGTTAGCAAATGAAAAATTGTAGATTAAATCGAAAAGGATTGTTACTTAAGTGGATTCTACTGATGACAGAGAACAAGGGGGAAAAATATTGGTATAATAACACTAAAAATGGTTTAGGCATTACATTTTTAATAAAATGTTAAAAATATTTATGTTTAAAAAGGTTTGTTTAAAGTCACACACCACCTTTTCATACTTAGTTGTCCAATTAATCACACTCTTTTTGGGCAATCGTATAATGTCTATAAAAAATTTGTTAATTTTTTATAAAATACAATCTATTTTCTTCATTCAGAAGTTATTACTTTAATGAGATATTTCCCAGGACTTGTGTCTAGTGATGTTTCATTTTCCACTCTCCAAATTACAGAGAACTTTTTCCCTTTTCTTCCACCCTCCCTCCCCCCTGCCCCTTAAGTCTGTAAATTTAATTCCAAAATTCAACAATTTTGCCTTTTCAGATCAAGACCTGACAAGAATTTAATGTGGAAAAAAATTCTAATTAAATTTTGTAGACAGCAGCAGCTCTTATGTGGATGCGGAACACAGATTCTTGTATATACAATCAACTTTAGTTAGAGAAGTTGTTTTAAAATCATTGAACAGAGATGTTCCCTAAACCTAGAGATTTCTTATGGATTATCAGTTTTCAAACATTATTTATCTTTACTGATTTACAGGGTATCTTCTATGAAAAATAGGCCATATCCCTCTGTATTATAACGATAAGTAGTCTGCAGACGAGAAAGCATTGTTTATTCAGGCAGACATACTAATAAATACAGTCTTTGTAAGTGAGTATGGCAGCTTGCCAGGAGATAATGTTCACCAGAGCACTGCCTATTCAAATGCATTTATCTGTATTTTTCTGGTGAAATAACAATCCTTACATTTCTAACTGCTCCCTCTGGCACTTATGCAGATTGTGGACATACTGGTCAGTCAGAAAATGACCACCCAACAATGATCAGAAAAGCTGGCAGATGGGACAAGAAATGAAGTTCTACCCTGAATGGAGTCCTGTCCATTTCATAATCCTTGAAAACTCATAAGATTGTTTGCCATTGAGTCATGGACGGCTGGAAGTGCCCATGGGAAAACATCAACAGGAATTAATTCTTCTAGCCAGTGCTAGAAGATATGAAAGCCCATAATCAAGATTTCCAGTGATTGAAAAAGAAAAGAACATTCTGCATCATCATAAAAGTTACTTTTCAGTCAGACTCTGTGCAATACTTAACAAGACACTTCCATTCTCCAATAAAAGTCTATGGATCAGAGGTGTAGGTTCTAAATTTTAGTAAATATGTTCAGCCATGAAGGATAGGTTATTGCCCTAGCTAGTTAATCAAATGAACATTGCAGGTAACAGAGCAAAGAACATGGAGAATCTTTAAAATTGGAAGTGACTTCTGTAGGATATAAAATCCAGGCCAGTTCTTTCTTCATCATCTCCTGTGAATATAATTCATCCATTTGCAATAGCTATTCAAGCTCGGTTAATTTTCTCAAATGGTACCTATGCAAGACATTCACATGCGACTGACAACGGATGTATGGAAGACTTGTGCCACTCTGAAGAGACAACTGAAGCCCCACAGATGGCATGTCAGACAGCATTAGGTGCTGGTGAGTGAGTATCAACTCTATGAAACTGTATAAAATCCTTCATCTTGTATGGCAAAAAGATTCATAGTGAGAATACCTTTATTCTCAGTAATAGACTGCCTCAGAAGGAAATCTGATCACCTAACAACTGCTCTTGCGTGAAAATTTCTAGATCTGAGGATTAGGAACATTTTTTCAAAAATGGTTCCTGTTCATTCACATGGCCATTCACTCTTTCTCTGTTAACTTAATTACTTTTTCTTGCCTTTGCCCAATTTTTCTGATCACTGTTCAGTTCCTGATCACAATGTTCACAGCATTCATATGCTTGTGTCGTGAACAGGGCAACTCCATCATTTAATGGCAAGCTGTTTCTCCTCTGGCTTTGAGTCTAAAATTTAATCATATATAGTTATTCACAGTTACTCATGATAAAGACTATGTATTTCAGAATTTATACAAATGTAAAACCCACCTTACTATGCTCTGACTTGCTTTCCACATGTTATTGCTCCTACTGCCTCACTAATTTAATTATACTGCTCACATGAAAAATTGGTACCAACATAATAATCCCTTTCTTTCAGTAGGCATAGATACCAGTGAAGAAACCTAAGTTCAGATGAATTTCTGTTTAAAAAGATATAATTAGTTTCCCTAGAGGTCTTAAATAGGTAGATCATCCTTCTCTCTAGATTGGAGAGACATGGATTTGATGGGTGGACTGCTTGATACATAAGGAATTGGCTGGATGGTCGCATCCAGAGGGTAGTGGCCAACGGATCGATGTCCAGATAGAGACATGTGACAAGTGGTGTCCCTCGGAGGTCTGTGTTGGGACCAGTGCTGTTTAATATCTTCGTCAATGATATAGACAGTTGGATTGGGTGCACCCTCAGCAAGTTTGCAGATGATACCAAGCTGAGTGGTGTAGCTGAGATGCCAGAGGGACAGGATGCCATCCAGAGGGATCTGGACAAGCTGGAGAGGTGGAACCAGGTGAATCTCATGAAGTTTAACAGGGCCAAGTGCAGGGTCCTGCACCTTGCAAGGTTGGGACAATCCTTACTATCAATACAGGCTAGGGAATGTTATGATAGAGAGCAGCCCTGTGGAAAAGGACTTGTGGGTACTGGTGGACAAAAAGTTGGACATGAGCCAACAATGTGCACTTGCGGCCCAGAAGGCCAATCGCATTCTGGGCTGCATCAAAAGAAATGTGGCCTGCAGATCTACCCCTCTGCTCTGGTGAGACCTCACCTGGAGTACTGCATCCAGCTCTGAAGTCCCCAACACGAGAAGGACATAGATCTGATGGAGCAGGTCCAGAAGAGGGCCACAAAAATGATCAGAGGGCTGGAACACCTCTCCTACAAAGACAGGCTGAGAGAACTGGTGGTGTTGAGCCTGGAGAAGAAAAGGCTCCAAGGAGACCTTAGAGTGGCCTTCCAGTACTTGAAGGAGGCCTACAAGAAAGCCGGGGAGGGACTGTTTACAAGGGCATGTAGCGATAGGACGTGGGACAATGGTTTTAAACTAGAGAAGGGTAGGTTTAGATTAGACATTAGGAAGAAGTTTTTTATTATAAGGGTGGTGGAACACTAGAACAGTTTGCCCAGAGAGGTGGTGGAGGCCCTATCCCTGGAGATGTTCAAGACCAGGCTTGATGCGGCTCTGAGCCACCTGATCTAGTTAGAGACATCCCTGCTGACTGCAGTGGGGTTGGACTAGATGACCTTGGAAAGTCCCTTCCAACCCAAACCATTCTATAATTCTATGATTTTATGATTTTAGATTACCTTACTACAGAGAATCTCTGAACCTATATGGAATTTTATCCCTCAAATTCTCACAGGCTCCTCCACCACATAACAGAATCTTGCCCTGCTCAGTGCAGAGATTTGTTAACATTACTGTTGTCAGACCTTCTCTTTTATAAAATTGTTCCTTAAGAAGAATAATTTGCTCTTCTTTTTTTTCTCATGATAGCAAGTACCTCCCCTCACCATAGAATTAACTCACTAATTCTTAATTCTTTGTGCTGGGATCAGATTCACAGATTGATGCAGAAATATCAGAAACAGAGTTATGATTAATCTCTGAGTATGACTACACTAGATTCCTATTCTGGAAATCTAGTAAACTGTTAGCATGTTCCATGCTTTATTTTGGACTAGACTCTTTAGCGGTCTCACAGCCAATGTCCTAACAGGGTTCAGGGATTAGCACAGGCTAGATATAATTCCCAAAGAGAATTTGAATACAGTTATCCTCTTTTGGATGGGAAGAGAGTTTAGCTGTGCAGCACAAGCTAAAATGTTGCAGTTGGCCTTAGGGTCTGAAGCCTTTTGCTTAGTAGAGTGGACATATCCCGTGTGTCTAAGCATTATAAAAGTTAAAAATATGCATTACTAGATACTGAAATGAATGGTTATTGATGTAGATACAGTGTTGATTAATACTTATATCTTTTTTCATGCTTGGTGAAGAAAATCACATCAATATTAGTCTGTGTAAAATAAACTTTAGGATCCTTAGCTAAATAGGGCTGCACCACTGGAGATGTAGAACAGTCAGCCCAGAAGAAGCACTGAACTAGTCCCTGTCTTCTCTGTGCTCTTTGGACATAACCTGTGCTTGATTACTGCAATTATTCTGGCTGTTTAGAGGAGACTTTCTTTTATATTCACATCCACTATGCACTTATTCAACAGTGAGGCATAATTTGTCCCTTATAACATGTATTAGTTAATACAATATGCTCTATAATTCCTATTGTTCCAGAACTATACAAAATGAGCAAATCTTCATAACTTTTGGTGGAAGTATGTTGCAGTAAGGAATGAATACAAGCTAATATTGACCTCATGAACTGAAAACCTGCTTCTCTTCAGTACTTTGTTCCTCCAGTAGCAAAACATTAACTTCACAGTAGATTTCAGCTTTTTGATTCTCAAAGTGCTGATTTGCACCAAGGCCACTTAACCAAGTTACCTGACATTTGGAATTTCACCAGAATTACAGACTTAGACAATAGTGTCAAAACAAGATAAGTTGAATGATCAGACACACAGGACTCAGAGTGTTCACACAGCAATTTTTATATACAATAAACATTTCTTTAAAAGTCCAATACATAACTTGGATTAGTTGTGGGCAGGTCTAATCTACTCAGCTGGTCTCTATGGGACTGCTATGTCACACTAACAATGACTATGGCAGCAATAGAAAAGCTCTATTTTCACAGAGATAACAACTCTTGAGCTATCTATTACATTTTCCAGACACAAACACATTAGTTTTATATCAGCCATATTCTTTTTTTGTGTGTGTTGTCTTTTTTTTTTTTTTAAACTACTACTATGTTGATGCTTTCAAACAGAGATAAATCTCAGTTTATAACTGTGTTTCCAGGTTATTTCAACAATGCAGTGATTTGTTCCTTTTTCTAAGGATTAACTTTTAGGTAAGATTTAAGTTTCATGTAGCATCCAAGTACTTAATTCATAAACACCTTTAAAACAAATATTCTGAAGATGCCCAAGTATGGTTGTTTTTTTTTCTTATTACGTTAGGGATACATTTTTAGGAAACAGACTACATTTCTACTGGCAAGATAGGTTTTGCAATGGCTGAGCAATTGTGTAATAACTGAGCATCTTAGCACTTTAGCTGTCAACTTATACCTACTTAATATTCCTCATGAATAAGAATCACCATCAATCTTACCTTTTTCTTTTTAAAAGAATTTATTCAACATAAAGTGATCACCTGGTCTTCTGATTCTTTCCAGGTCTTTGATTACATGTCATTTCAGAAAAGAACTACTTTAAACATTTCATCAGAAGAATCACTCTAAAGGGATAAGAAAATGGACTTTGAGAGCGTTTGAATGGCTTTGTCTTTTTATCTCTTTCTATAGTAAACCTGAAATTGTACATAGGAGGAGAGGATTAAGAAATATGATACAGGTATTTTTGTCATCTATAAAATGAGATGAATGAATCTTTTCTTAAAGCCTTGTCACTGACAATTCAGTTTAAAGCATTTTAGGTGCAGAAATTACTAGAATGTTTTAGAGAAGTCTTCTCTACCAGTCAAAGCAAACAATGTCTTCATGACTTATAAATGTTTGCTGATGTAATGTGCCAGGAAAAGGCTTAGTTGACATGTGATCTTTGCTTTTTTTATTCAACACAAATATCTTCTCTCCAACCATATTTGACATTTCAAGCATTAAACACAATACTGAATATAAATCAGGACAATGGAGCCAAACTGTCTCACGGGAACCACCTTAAAGGGAATTTTTTCACAGAAAGAAATACTTCAATCCTAAGGCAAATTCAAAATTTACATGGGTGCCAGAAGTATTATTAAGATTTAGAGTATGTTAACATAGTGTTCAGAGAGATATCTCCAGCAAAGTTATTTGAGTCCTGAAAGAAGCCAAGCAATGAGTTTGTTCTTTGCATAGATTCATCTAGGACTCAAGCTGGGTTAATTAGTTTTATTGAGAATTTAAGTAATAGTGATACTGGTGATGAATCAATCCATGTTTGCTCCTGGAATTTGGACTAAGCTTTCTTCTCTCGGTCAGATAGATCACGGCATCTGGTTAAATTTAGAACAATTGTTCTTAATTCAAGCTTCATTTTGAAGTTTGCCACTTCTTTTTCAAATCTATAGTGCTAAGGGCTTACCTGCAGAGAAATCACTTTATTTTTTCAACTATGTTAGCTAGTGTAATAAAAGTTATTATTTCACCATGAAAAACTTGGCTACCAGACCACAATGCTTAATTCTACCAATGCTTTCCATAGAAAATATATAAATACAGAGAATACAGAGGGTGAATATCACCACCTGTAAGTATATTCACAGATCTGCCTTCAGGAATCCTCATTTGATTTTTGCTGTTAATAAATGTCTTGTGATAGGCAAATGCCATCTGAACAGGCAATATGATTCACTAATATTCAGCAAAATACTAGGTATTATGGAAATGAGCATTATTCCGGTGCTGCTTTTACCTTTACACAACATTGGATATAGTAATTTTCCAAGTCTTAGTTTTTCTTATGTTTCCAATATGCAGCGCTATTATAAGATGACAGTCTTCCAGTCTTGTTGTTTTATCAAGTTGTTTATGCGTAATTCAATTTTAACTGTGTGCATTTTTTGTCATAATAAAACAAGAGTCTCCACAGACACTATGGATACCTTCAATTCAAGAGCCTATTTTAACATAGTGCTTTGTTTTACTTAGAAGTCTGTGAAGCTCACCAGTATGATTATATTTCATTAATCAGAGGTCCAGAGACATCAAGTTGTTTTGCTCTTAGCATTTATTCTTGATAGTTATTCTCTACAGAAATATCAATCCACAATAGATGCCTTATTAATGACCTCTTAACTAGCAGATAAAAATATAGCATTGTGCTATAGGCATTTTAATCCTATGGAAAAAAAACCCTGCAAATTATAGCAGCAATATTGTGATATTATGGTGCTTTTATAGAAATAGTACATTTATTACAGGTATATTCCCATAATATTGTGAAGTCAACAAATATATGTTTATATCATTTATTTCTTACAAAGATTCTTCTATATTTCATATTTATCCATGCTTGGATGCATCTCTTCACCTAGCTATTTTATTAAAATTACAGGTGAGTGGAGCCCACTCAGAGCAGTCTATGAAGCAGTGGATTGGAAGCATAAAATAAAATTAGTAGAATCATGTCATATTCTACTGGGAGACATATTTTACCCTTCAGCAGCATATTAGAAACACATGTTTTAGACATTGAGGCAAGGCATACAGTAGTTTCTTCCCAGGAGATATATTTCTCTGCCTAAAGCAGAAATTTCCTCTTGGCAATGTGTTTCAGCAAGTTCAACAGTTTAACCTTTTTAGCATTTGCATTATATTTTTCCAAGTTAGAAAAATTTAAAAATTCTATCATACTGTTAGGAATTTTTACAAATAGTATTAATGCACATGGATAAGATTGATCATTTTTTCCCAAAATGGATTATTTAGGCTACTGGGATGACATTATTTCATTATGTAACTTTAACCGTATATTCACATTGCATTATCTCTCTCGCTATTAGTCAGATATTCAAAACAAATTAGAAAGATAAATCCAGAAAAGTTTGAAAAGCAACTTTGTTTGAAGGAAAGAGATCATAACATATTTACACGGTAGGGTTTATATGGTACAGTCCTCCTCTAGTGTTTATTTAGCAGAAACTTCTAGCAGAATACTACCTCTCCACTGGATATAGAGCGCAATTAGTGCTCCTTCTCTAGGACCTTCTTGCAGGTGTTTATCATCAGAACATGAATTACTAACTGAAAAAAAAACAAACCCCAAAAAGTGACTTTAAGAGACAGAAATTTCAGGGAATATGCTCTCAGGATTTCTATACAGGAGAGTAGATTTCTGGAGTAACCAAGTTATCTTTTCTACATTTAAGGAAAGACAAGAAGTACAATAAGTGCAATTATTTTTTTTCTTTTCACCTAAGAGTCTACAATCTCTTATGGCAATGTTCTTACTATGCTTCTCTGGTAAATTATTGAGGTGAAAAGTTAGGTTATTGATTGTTTGCATGAAATGGAGAACTGCTTTGCACCAGACTATGATACTGTCATTAAGTTTAACCATTGACATCACAAGTTCTCCTTGTTCACTGAAGTTATGTTGAGCACCAAACTGATCAAAGGTTGGAGGTGCATGGTGAAAGGATTAAGGGGAAAGACAGAAAACCCTTGTAGTGCATCTTATCAAAAAAGAAGAGATACTTGCTTTAAACTCCCAGATGTTTGGACTGTAGTGATACAGGTACAAGACAATTGAATGTGACTAACATGGGAGATGCTGTGGAAGCAGAAGCAACAAGGAAGAATCTGACATTTGTTCTAAATAAATGAAAAAACCCCCAACATTCAAACACCTCTGATGCAAGTTTCTTGCTTGAAATTTTGAAAACCTCATCTGAAGTTTGTGAAGGATGCAGCTGTGCATTAATGAATTAAATGACAGTGCAGAATTTCCTGTGATAAAATATTTAACAAGAGGATACAAGTGGTTGTGCAAGTGTGCAATTGCAGCCGAAGAGTGGAGTGAGAATACGAGAGAAAAACAATCTTGCAGATACCCAGGTCGGTGAAGAAGGAGGGGGAGAAGGTGTTCCAGGCACAGTAGTAGATATTCCCCTGCAAGCCACAGTGAAGACCATGGTGAGGCAGGCTGTCACCCTGCAGAACATGGAAGTTAACAGTGAAGCAGATGCATCTGGAGGACTTCATGCCAGAGCAAGTGCATGCCTGAAGGAGGTTGTGACCCCATGGGAAGTCCATGCTGGAGCATGCTTCTGGCAAGAGCTGTGGACCCATGGATAGAGAAGTTCAAGCTGGAGCATTTCCTAGCAGGACTTGTGACCTCATGGTGGACCCACGCTGGAGCAGTCTGTTCCTGAAGGAGTACATCCTGTGGAAAGGACCCACATGCTTTTAAGATCCGGTTGTATTTCTCACCATCCTACTTTCATTCAACTAGTAAATTAGTGGTGCTGGTCGTGTTTAAATTAAATTGATGTTTGGGTTTGTTTTTTTTCCCCAAGTTGAGTCTGTTTTTCTTTCCAATAATCCTACTTGGTGAGTGACCCCTCCTTATACTTGTCTCCTTGTCTTGACCCTAGAGTCTTTTGTTATATTTTCTCCTCCCCTTCTCACTGGAGTGAGGAGGAGTGAGCAAGTGTCTGTGTGTTGTTTAGTTGCGAGCTGGGGACCTGAACCATGACAATTATTTCCTCCATCCTATGAACAAATATTTAAAGAGGAAAATCAAAGAAATAAGTGTTCCAATAATTATTTTATTTATAATGTAAACATATTTCTTCTGTAAAAGTCTATGTTAAATACCCATTATTTGACTACTTTATCTCTGTTAGTTTATTTAAAATTTATCTAGACACTTTACATTTTTAAAAAGAAATGACTACTTTTGCCTTTCACCTTTTTAAAATATAGATAATAATAATAAAAAATAGTTCCAACTGTTAATTTTAGATGAGTTCAACAGCCCAATATCAGTCTGAATATGACAAGAAATATTCACCTATCTTTTTTTACAGGGATGAAGAAAAACTATAGATCATAAAGATTACATTGACACGCTGGGGACAGTCATTGGCTTACCTACCATTAACTAATTAATTGGTAGAGTGAGCGAAACATGACAAGGTATACGTATCTAAAATCCATGACCATACGACTTATATTTTTGCCTTACTTTTCCAGAACAATTTGCTATCAGATACAGTGCCCAAATCAAATGCAACCTAAAATAAGGACAATATTTTCTTAATATGTAGAGGAAGCACCTAGCAAAATGTTGGGGTATGTACTACAGACAAATTGTAACAGATTCATTATGAGCACTTGTAGATTTAACTTCTAGATCATTGGATACATAGTATCCAATAGTATCTCCAAGAGTATAGTATCTCATAGTATCCAAGAAAAACATATTAATATTAGGCTTTTAGCAAATGAGAACGTTAAGGTTATAACAAATGAGAATGTAATGACTCTTAAGAGAAAGATTAATAGGACTTTTCTGTGTTGAAGCAAGAATAAAGATCTGTAACATCAGGCCACTTTAGTGAGATTTTGTATTTTAATCGTATTTGGAAGTCTTTACTTGTCCTGTATTAGACAATGGCATTCAAAAATCACTCCGTTAGCAAAAGGCCTAGAAATATTACAACTGTTTTTATGAAACCCAGTGCCGAGGGCAGTCTTAGATCCAATCAAATGAGCTATGGAGCTCACTTGCCCATTCCTTTTTGTTCTTATGTTATGTTGCAATGAAGCATTTCTGACAGGATGAGTCAAAGCTGTGAGAAGGTTTCTCATACATATGCTGAAGACTACAAAAAAACTCCAGTCTTAAAGCTAGCTTTTGTTAGAACAAAAAATACGAAACTATAACAAAGGCATTCTTTAAGAAAGTGAAAATGAAAATGAAAATCCTCATTTGAGACACTAAATAATAGGTTTGAAACATACAATGTGCAAACACTAAAAAAGAAGGTTCCAATCTATCATGGATGAGCACAAGAACCATAACAGGTTCTGTAATAAAACACTGCATAGGATGAAGTTTTTAGCAATTCTTTCACTTTACTTCCAGGACTTTGATAAAGTTTCAAGTTTTGGACCATTTTCTTTAAGAGGGATTCCAGTAGTAGTATAAGACTATTTTTTTTTCCTCCTTGTAAATAATACTTTAAATTTCTTTTTCACTTTCCATTTTTTAAAGTTATCTGATTTATTTAACAATGCTTGGCTTCCTTGTCTCATTTATGTTCAGTGTATCAAAAACTACTTGAGCCAAAGCTTCTGGACCTTTAGAAAATCTAATACAATTAGATCAGTGGTCTTGTTCCCTAGCTCTTTTAGAATGGTACATAAAAATTGCATGCAGTGCTTTTTCATATACTTATCCTAGAAAAACAAAATAAGTAAGATTCTTACAGCAATTTTTAGTTTTAAAGACATGATTAAGGAATTATTAAAGGGGTAGTAAAATGAACAATCTAGCAGGTTTTAATATTGAATTAAATAACATTTTTAACAAGACAGTGCTATTTGTAGTAGCAGAGGCAGATTCAGTAATGTAACCTGCAATGACCCTGTGTCCAGCGTGCCCTGTCCTTGAGTGATTGATAGCTGATGACACAGGATCAAAAGGTCAGAAAGGCTGAAAGGGATCTCAAGACATTTGACTTAAAATCTACATTTTCTAACAAGCACAACATCCAATTGAGCTAATGGATTTTGAAATGTTACCTTCTAAAATCTGTTTCTGTTGGAGTCACTGGAACACTCTTCATGAAGGTAAATTCTGATACAGTCCTTCATGCTTGGATATAGGCAACCTGAAATTTGTCTTCTGAGAACGTAATGTAGAAACACATAGATATGTGCCAGTAGTGTTTACATGAAGTAAATTAATTTTAGTAAGTAATCATCTTTCTACATTTCAGCTAGACTTAGAGAGGACCTTTGTTCTTTCAAGGCTCATTTTTTTGCAACAACAAATTTTCAGAAGCCTTGAGAAAACATAATGGTAGAAGCCAAGGAACTCTTGAAATAAATAAGTATTCAATGTAATCAACTGTGTTGATTGTTAAAATAATAATCTCCTTTAGTAGTTAGGGTATTAAAAGAGACCAGTGTTCTTGCACTTCATTAATTTATCTTTTAACTTTAAAGTTAACAATTTCAATCTAAGACCTTAATTGTTCCTATATTCTGTTTGTTAGAGTGTTTATCAAACAGGTAAAGGAGTGAAACTAGCTCCTTTTAGAGATTTGACTCTTCAGAATTTAGGCAATTGCAAAACCTAGAACAATAATTAAAATTGAAGGTCTTGATGATTAAGACCAATTATCAGACTTCAAAGAGTAAGGAGAAGATATTCAATAAGTTCAGCTGTGTAACATCAGGCAGAGCAGTGGAACAGACAACTATTTCCTCCTGCCTTCCTGCCAAAGGTGAGCCAGCATCTGGAAACATTTCTAGCACAAATTTAAGCAGATGGAGACTTCACATGCAGGGCCGGATAGGACTCATGTGAACAGCAATATTGACTAATTTTGGTGCCTAAGAGATTCTTGATGCCTAAACCTCTATTATGATTCTAGCCCTTAGGGCTTTAGCTATAAAATTTGTATAATAGTATTAATAATGCAGAAAGAATTCACAGAAGTCTTGTGAGGCTTAATGAGATTGCTTGCAGAATGCTTTGAAGATGTAAAGTGCTGTATCATTATTAGTAACATGATAGTAATTATTTAAAAGCAAAACACTATTCCTTCTTTTATTTTGAAGACTTAATTGATTCTATAATTGTTTATTATAATAATTAATCAAAAAATTTAGAGCCTTTAAGACAATCTAGATGAGATGTTGATTATTGAATTTACTGTTCTGAGGAAAAGTTTGTGAAGAATAAAAGAGCTGTAAGTGAAAACTTATCCTAAAAATCATAAAAAGAAAGAAAAAATAAATTATAAAGGCTGATTATATTTAAAACAATAAAGAAATCTATAGGATCATAAAAAATTATTCCCTGAAACAACAACAACAACAAAACAAACAGCAAAGAAAAAAATCAAACAAATTAAAACCAATGAAGGGAAACTTACTTCCCAAAGCAATATGCTGAAAAATACATACTGTATGCTTTCTTCAACCTTATGGATGTTTTCCTTGTTGTTGGTGTACACATCTAAATTCTACAGCAAGCTCACTACTCCCATGCATAGAACAGCCACAGTAATAGTTTGACAGCGCTGCTCCCCTCCATGACATGGGTTCCAAGCTGGAGCAATGCACTCTGGGCCCAGACACTCAATTCCATACCTGGTTTTGGCATATATCAATAATTTTCCATAAAACAGCTTCCAAAACAGTGAAGACTTAGGTCTGTGTTTGAAATTAAAATTGCAGCATAGTCCCATATGCAGTTGACCTGGACAGTTTTGTGAGCTCTGGGGAGTGTGGCAGGATGTCCCAGAAAGTAACTTCAGACATTCTCTACAAGTCACTGAAATGGAGTTTAATAAGGAGTAAAAAGCAAATCTTCAGAGTATGAACACTAAGACAGCAAGAAATTTCCATGAAATAAGCATTAACATCTTTAATCGGAACTTTTGTGTTAAAAAAAACCCAGAAGAACTGATTCCTGGGAGATAAATTCTACTTCAAACACTTACCAGCTCTCTGTGCTCTACATGTAAGCTTTGTTATTAGCATTTTAGATCAAGTCCTAGTGTGCTTTTGAAAAGAAAAACTCTAGTCATCCCCACTCCCTTACACCTCCAACTCTACACATCCTAGACTGCTTTTAGAGTGAACCACTTTCACAGAATCACAGAATCACAGAATCACAGAATGTTAGGTTTTGGAAGGGACCTCAAAAGATCATCTAGTCCAA